>CAVNYN010225495.1:0-25123 GCA_963692815.1 Nyctanthes arbor-tristis | reverse complement strand
ATTATTTGAAGAGCTAGTTAAGACAAACAATATAAATCTTGGTCAAACTGTGTGCAATGTGTTTTGGATGCAATACTTTAACTGGGGAAACAATTGTAGACAGAAGTATAGATTTCAAACTGTCAGTCCTACTGCAATAGTTCACTTGTTCAAAAACGGCATCTTTGTCTATAGACTCTACAGTATGATAATCTTTGTTATATCAGTTGCTAGCAGACCTATGATTGTGTTTGTAGCTGTCCAAACAACGTAACAAACAGCAAGACATGCTTTAACTTCTAGTCTTATATTGTATGTTGTGCTCATTGGTAATGGGAGTATAATGGATTCTTTGTTTCTTGCCTTTCAGCTCTGTTCCAGATAATCAGGACTGCAACAAGTGGAGGCATGGCTTAACCATTTGTGTTGCTCTTTGGATAAATAGACGGCACCTTGTTGTAATGCGTTAGCCCAAAATACAGAAACCGGACAGAATCTTCTGGCAGAGTGTATTTTATTTTATTTTTTTTTTAAGTTATAATGTGAAGAACCTGAAAAATAATTGGAACCTCTCCGCCTACTTATGTTTCTAATATTTTTCAGTTATCTTAATGTCATAACGTGTTTTCGTGGCTATGTGTTGTATTACCATTTTCTAAAAACAACCTTCTATTTTCTTATCAAACAAACTGACTTTATGATGTGATATAACAAAATATTAACTGAAAATTTTCAAGTACCAAGCCTGATTGCATTTTATATAGGCATCATATGTGATGGATGGTAAACATTTTCTAAAATTCAGTGAATTAGTAGTTATATTTCAAACTTTGATGGGTTAGTAATTACATTTCTAAAGTTGATTAAGTATTAATTAAATTTACCCCTCTAACGTAACTCTAAATTGATGCTCTTTTATTTCACGTGGCCTTTTTATTTTATTATTTATATCATGAGGTTGGTTACGTAAACAAGCGATTGACCCCACCAGTTCTAGTTTTGATGCTTTTTTGCATTGCTTTCATTTGGTAAAACTCATTGTTTACAAAAGGGGAGGAGTTTCGATCTAACACCATATATTATGAAATCATATGATTATGTAACATGTATTGAAAGAAGTTACATGAGAAATCACAATCAAGTGGTGTACATCGATGTATACTATATGGTTATATAGTGCCATACATATAGTTTTATATTATTTTTAATGAGAGGCATTTGGGCAGGTGAATCGGTAATATGTTAACTTTATTTTATTTATTTATTTTTTTTTTGGGTATGGTGATTTATGATTTTACATATTTGATGGTAAATTTCACAACTTTGAGTCATGCGCTATTGTATGACAATTATTATTATGTCAGTTATATTGTGTGTATTTTCATCGTACAGAATGAATCTGTTCAGGAACTGAAAAGATTAGATATATGCAAGTAATTTGAATGGAGAAGTTGAGACACAGGAGTCAGTCAAATAAGATTATTATTATTATGAAGAATTAGTTATATTATAGACATAATAACAATAAAAATGGCTCATTACGAAGCCGTCTTCACTAAAGGAGTAGAGTGATCTCTTAATATTGTTTGTGGAATCATGATAGATTAAACAGCAGATATTTGTACGGGAGAAAATTAGTTAAACGACCTTCCTTTTAAGGATCCTTACTAAGAAAATCAGGCTGCAGTATGGACCTGCAAATAAATCCTTGTGTCACAAAATGTTGCCTGAATTTCAGGCCAACGCAATTTAAGCTGAAGCCGTCAAACACGGGTAAAATGCAGTTCCGCATGCAATCCACTGCCTCTTTCTCCCACAAGGCAATACGCAACCTGGAACCCTGACCCATTCACCAGTTGATAAATTATACGTAACCAGTCGATTCATTTGCCTCGATCTCAAAGATAGCATAAGCAAACCTTTGTTGCCCAAGCAAGTCATCCTAATGTGCTTTCCATAAAAGTCCAAGCACCATATGTTTGGCATTCTGTCAACCTCCTTCCACAAGAGCGTCATCTTTTGCAGCTCCCATATGCAGACGCACGTGGCAGCATTCTTAGTCAGCAGCCCAACTAGCATTATTCTTCCCCCACATTCTGCTAGAATTTGGTCATTCAGATGTACAGGCATGGGGATTAAGTATTGTTTCCATTTCCCGGTAACCATATCGTAGGACACTACTCCATCAGGGTCAGAACGCATGAAGTACAGTGTTCCATCGACCGAAACTGCCTGAGACCTAAAGTTCAATGTTAAAGGAAGCTTAATACTAGAGGGCATATTACCAGGACATGTCCAAGAATTCTTTCCGGAGTCGTAGACTTCATACCGTCCGTTACAACCAACCCAAAGGATCTTATAATCCATGTCACCTGGTCGCCCACTCGGAGTCATCCCTACAGCCACCCGTGACGGGACCTTCACAGACCTAGCAGGCAACTCTCTGAACGACCTAGTAAGAGGGTTGCAAACAAAAAAGCTTCTATGCCCATTATCAAGAAAACATAAAAGGCCCCCAGCTGACGCCACCGGCAGCAGAATCAACTTTGTTGGGAAGGCAGGAACTGTTGGATAGTGCCATTTCTTCACTGAAGGATCATAAATTGCCCCAGCATTCACATTTTCAAGGGTGATTGTATAAAACCAAGGTTGGGATCGCTTAACTTGCATGCATTGTTGAGAAAAGCTTTGAGAAGCAAGCAATGAATTCCACTTTCTGCATACTGAACGGAAACGGAAAAACGTACCAATTGGGAGTCTTGCTATGACAGCTTCAAAGAGATCTTCCGGAAATTCTTTCCAGATCTGCTGTTCCATCTTCTCTGTAGAGCTTGCACTAGCAATCACTTTTCCTCGACGTGATTCTTTTCTAGCCTTTTTTGTGGGTGGAGGTTTACCTGGTTCCAACATTTTCAAGTTTTCGGATCTACCAGCAGTCATTATGAGATCACAGCAACCGTAATCTACAGAACTATCATTGAGATCAAGAAAACTTCCGATCTCAAAATAGTAAAAAGTTCCTAAAAATTCTAAAATTGCCAAAAGAAGAAAATTATAATTATGCAGTATATGGATTGATAGGAAGATGGTATAAACAAATTATTTAAAAGCACAAATTCATATTAAGAATGCATACCAGTACCACTTGACAATGGAAAGGTGAATTATTCCATAACTAGCACTTTAAGTCTTAAATATCACAGCAAATACGAAGCTATTCTCAATTTACACTTTTACAGTATTATCTGTGGAACTGCTAAGGTAAAACATAAGAGGAGGAGAAATGATAAAATAACCCCGATGTACTAGTAGCAGTACTGTGCAGGTAATTGCAACTAGACAAATAAGTCAGCAAGGTTATGGTTCAAAAAAACAGTGCAATGCATTCCATTTAGCTGAGGAAAAGAAGCTATAGTTCAAGAAAGGTCAGAAACTCGAAACAATAATTCAAATTAAGAACCGCTTAAATCTATTTGAACTATTCCTTTTGCTTCTACGAATTTATGAGCCCATGGATGGAAATCATTTCAAGGTAGTCACAAAATATTATATGCGCATCCTAAAACTTCAAACACTAGAATGGCTACAAACCTCAAAAGTGGGAAAGGGAGTCAAGGTAGACTGGTGCAAATACGTCTAAATGAATTAAATTATGGAAATAATCATACACCACCACCAATAAAACCAATCATACAATTTTAAAATTTATGCTCCCTCTTAAATAGATCAAAGGCATGTAGAGGAGTTTGACTATGTGGATCCTCGAATGCTTCACAGCAGAAGCTGACTGCAGAAATGCAATTCAAACTTGAAATTCCCTGAATTGGTTCCATTAAGATAAACTTAGACATTTTGCTTCTTTCATTTTCTAAGCAGTCCAGTACAATCAATAACTGGACATACAAAAGTATCGTTTCTGCATACTAGATGTCACATCGTGTCATTGTTCATTTACTAAGCAATAGAGAGTATCATTTGTGCATATTAAATACTAGACCCCGTTAGGTTAATTACGTTGTTTTAGAACACAATAGAGACTAACATAATGGAGTAGTGGAGAAGTGGCTTGACTCTTTACGTTTAAAACAAAAATGGCTACCTAGCAGGGCCTTATATTGCCTTAACCGATAGTTTTGAAGACTGGGAAATGAATTATTTACTTGAGTGCACAATATCCCTGAATATCCCGTGAAATCTCATACAAAATTATTAACAAGTGCAAATTTCCGTAAAAAAAGAATTTACAACTTACATATAAGGGCTGCCTTTTAGATGGAAAAATTCTAGCAAGAATATAGACATAAAGGAGCAACATTCTCGTCAGCAGAGTCATCTAAATGGCTTGCACCAAATACAAAGCGATATACATGTGTGATACTGTGATTACCCATGTGCATGTATGTACATAAGCATATACACACACACACACACAAAACACGCACATGCCCAATTACACATCCCTGCAACCCGCTACAACATACATACAGAGACACGCAGACAAAGAATAGAACTTTTGTAACAAAATCTGAAGAAACTCCCAACAAATAGTCATAAAAGTCAGCCTACATAGTGAATTAACATTTTCAAATGCAGCATCCAAGCAAAAAATGGCGCAGATCGATAAATTTAAGCAAAACACGGGCCGTCAAAACAAGTTTGTTAATACTATACTAACTTAGCATTTCTTAAATTCAATATCCTCAATTCAATTGCAAGCATACACTAGCACCCCCAAACTCAGAAAAAGGGACAGAGTATGACCGATTAAAGCAAATTGAAGACCTGAGGTGGTGCTGAGGCGGGGATTGAGCTCGAAAATGAAGGAAGTCACTAGGAGGAACCGTGGGAGGCGAACCGTAGAGCTCCAAAAACTCTTGTACTTGACCAATCAATTGCCTTAACATGGCCAAACCTTGCATCATTCTATTACACCATGATTCTCGCTCTCTCCCCCTCCCATCCCCAACATCCCCACGCCTACCCTTTTCTCACTCTATATCTATAGGTTGTAAGCATCCGTGCGGTGCGTCCTGTGCATTGGGCCTTTTCTTACGAGTCTTGCGGGTACACGTCACTCGGGCCCAGGCCCATGATTGACTGCGAGTAGTACGCAAACTTTTTTGCGTTCTACTTGATTGGCTTATTTCCCAGACTACCCCTCCGTGCTTTCTTCTTGTATTATTAATTAACGTGGCCTAACCAAAAAAAAATATATTGGTCTCCAATTGCTACGTATCCCCACACCACGTGTCAATGGGTCAGTAAACTAATGTATCAACTTTTGATAATAAGAGGAGCAGAACTAACGTTATGGTAAATAAATATTAAATTGTACTTTTGGTTCAACTTATATACAAATCTTTTCACTATAAATCGAGATATTAGTGAGTGGAGATATCTACCTTCATTACAAAATGCTATATCTAAACCTAGTCATGGTTAAATAAATATAATTCTTTAAAAACTAAGTTTTTCGTTAGAAATCTTTATAATCATAGATAATTATACTATAATCAAATGAATTATTTTCTTTAAAAATGATATAAAACCATATGTATGGCACCATATGACTATGTATCTTGTATTGATACTTGCCACGTGGTTACAGTTTTCTATATCGCATGTTTTGATGCACGTCAATGGTCATATGACACCATATAGTATTGGATCGAAATATTATTTTCTTGAAAGAATGTAATCTACAACATCATATAATAATAATAATAATAATAATAATAATAATGGTAAAGGAAGTTGATGAAAGAGATGATGCAACTCATTTGCTTAGGTCTAAAGCAAATTCATGCAAGCGCATGAGATGGCACTCCAGTTAAGAAATCATTGGGCATTCCCTCAACCGAGCCCACCCAACCAACGCGCCACTATTCGTTTTTCAATGGTGACGCCCTAAACTAACTTTCTACCCATATAGGTGGCATTTGATTAATAATTGAAACAAAAAATCAAAACTAGGATGTAACTTTTCTAGAATTGGGGTCCAACTCTATTTGGTTTAACCAAGCATCATGTACACAATTTCATCTCAATTTTGTTAAAATAAAACAACTCAATTAGAGCAAATGCTCAACTTATCGTGTTTAGAAATATTAACGTTAAAATATATTATAGATTGTTGTCATCCATTCATTCAATTGTCATAATGACTTATTTGTATATGTTTCTTTCTCAAAATCTATTACTTGTATAACTTTAAAAAAATCCCCTTGCTAGGCCAATTCCATGACATTATATATATATATATATACACACATATTATAATATATACTAATAGTTTGCACATTCATTACTCAAGGGTGGGTAACATATTCCATCCATGACTGGCTAACCCTAACATTATGCTGTTCAATTAGGAGTCTCGTGCAAGAAAAATGATGAGAAGAGTTACAAAAAAAAAAAAAACCAAGTTATGTGCATGTTAATTTTTATTATTATAGATGGCTAATGCCCAAAAATTAAGATGCAGATATCACTAATTGGATTTCAATTTATAATAATGATAATGGTTTAGTTTCTTTCCTTCTTTCCCTCCCTTTTTTTTTTGATGATGTTTGTAATAACATATTTGAACATGACTAAAATGTTATCTAAACGATTGATTGGCTCTCTAAAGTACGACAAAGATAATTATTATTATTTGAACTTTTGTCTCTTTTATTTATTTATCTATATATATATATATATTTTTTTTGAAGGAATTTGAAATTTTGTCTTAAGCAAGAAAAGAAAGAAAAGTGAGAAAGAGAGAGGGCATATTAGGTAAAGGGGCGAAATCATGATGGAAAAATGGGTTGGAAGTAAAAAAGAAATTAGAGGTAAGAGATGATAAAATAAATGATTAGAATAGTCAAAAGCAAATGGGATGGAGAGTTAGGGTAATAATTTCTCATTATGGGGAAGAGAGACCCTTTGGCTTTTGGTGGGTACTTCATTATGACACATTATGAACGTCATCATAATTCAATCCTTCTTTTACGTGTGCATTTTTGCTTATTTTGCTTTTTTGAATTCAAACTTGTCATGGTAATGAAATTGATTGATTCAAACCCTACTTCAAAAAGATCAAATACCAATAAATAATTACGATCAAATTTATGACTTAAATAAATAAATAAATACGTAAATCAAGTAATCGTTTCTCAAATTTTGTTAACATGGAAGTTGCTTGGTCTCCTAGGATTTTCAAGTACGAATTTGAGTTGAATCTGGCAGTAATTGGCACCCTGCCTAAAAAATATACTACTAACCAAGAAAGATACATTGTGTTTTGTGTGATTTCTTTTTCGCATTAGTCGAGGCTCTAATTATGACTCACAAGCCGACATGATCATGGAGTTGAAAGTTACTAGAGATTTAATATATTATTATCATGCATATTACACTTGGGAATCTACAAAGAAACAGTGGAATTTCTCAATGTTTTTGTTTTTGGAGTACTGAACTTAGTAATCCTACAACATCTCCAATGTCCGTTGAAAATCTTTGTCACTTCATAAAGTTAATATGTCATGTGAAAATAGATCTTTAGTACACCATGTCTTAGTTCAATGTAATGCTGACATGTCTATAATTAATACTAACAGTGTCAAAAGACACTGTCTCCTCCTGGTCACCGCGCGTATTACAGACTAAATTAGCGAAAAAGTCATTAATGTGTGATCTCCTTTACACCAACCAGACCACTTGCAACCACCATTTAATCTTCTCCTGTGCTTCTTTGTCTCGAAACCCATTCTACTCCTCCCTCAACGAAGATCCTATGCCATTGCTGAAGGAAAGCCAGAGTTCTGGTCTTTTCTCGATTCTTCCTTGATTTGTTGAAGATGGATTTGGGAATTATATTTTTATTTTATTTTGTTTTATTTAAGGAAAAAAAATTCCACATTGTCAAGACCTTTGAAGTGTAGACATGATACATTGGAAATGAATTTGTAATGTAGCTATAATATTTACTTGATATTCATCTTATGTGCATAGACATGCTTGTTATTGAATGCCAAGTGCCGAAATTTTGGTAAGGTTAACTATCTAGCATTAGAGATGCTTAAGGGAAAGAAATATTGTACTCTTGGAATATATATTCTAACTTTTTTGAACCAATAATAAACCTATATGTGAATTCAAAGAGCTCATTTATTGTAAAAATGAGACCATTGATCCTACATGTGATTTGTTAATTGGCCAAAAATTAGATTACCATATTTTCTCGCCGTTTCATAAAATAGTTGTTTATAAATTGATCTACAAACTATGATGTAACATCATTTTCTTAGATGTCCTTTTAAAAAGTCAAAAATACTGATTTGACTTTTATCTTTTTGGATTTTTAAGAAAAAGTGAAACTAATAATGAAATAATGTCAAATGAGCGTTTATAAATATAAGTTAGTTGCCAAGCACCTAATGTTGAAATCTAGAATATATATGCCTAGGTTACTGAGTAACAAAACTTGTGAATCTTTTTTTTTTCTTATTTAGTACAAAATTGTCAATCTACTTTAGTTACCTGATTTGTGTACCACTTATTTCATATTTCTTTGGCGCTAAGGCCTTCTTTATGATGATATATGTAATAGTAATACTAAAATATTAAAACAAGAGAAGATTTTTTCTTGGTACAAGGGGATACGGGGTTAGTGTGGTTCCTTTTTTTTTTTTTTTTCCAATTCTTTCTCTTTTCTAGTATTTCTCAAGGGGAATGGAAGTGGAAGCTCAACTAGAAACTGGATGCTTGGCCCAATGGTTTAGGAACTTAGTTAAAGGGGTATTTATGGTATATACTACATTTTATTTATTTTTTACTGTGCTTAGTTTTTTTTTAAATACTGCTTTTTGGTATTTTTGAAATTTTAGCCTATCAGTATTTTATTTAATATATTTTAATTATCATCTATCATTATCTGACGGTTTTCTTCACAGTTTCTTCTTCTTCGTGCTTGCAGTTAGAACCCTAATTGTTGATCGGTTATTTGAAATCTCAATTGGTATTGTTTATCCGATTGTTTATTGCTACTTATTAAATTGTTCGTTGTTAGTTTCATTGTGTTATTGGTGGTGAAGATGAGCAGTTTGAGTCATATTACACGCTTAGTTTCTCGAGCCAATCGTTCACCTGAATTTGTTGATGTTAGTGATTCAAAGAGGAAAAAAAGTTACTCCATCACTTCCTTTGAAGAAGAGGTGCAAACATGAGATTTCTGATTCTCCAAAGATATTGCCTGAGAAATACATTTCGAAGATTTTTTTATATTTTGAGATTATGTTGTAATTTACTTTCTAATAATGTGTATTTTCTCTGAAATTCATTGTTATATGTAGTTATTTATTTGAAATCTAGGGTTTGTTTGTGAAATAGTGATGTATTTTAAGATTTTATGGTTGCAATATATTCTGGTTGTAGCTGTGTGTTGTTGATTTTTGGAGCTATTATTTGTTGATTTATGATTATGAACACTTTATGTTATCGTTGAAAAAATTTCTGATATTTTTGTAACATGTTATTTTTTTTTATCTAACATTGTATGTTACATGTTTATCAACTTATTTTTTTTGTAACAATATTGATATTTTTCTAACATGATATGTTTCTTTTGTAACCGTGTATGTTTCATGTATATTTAGTTTTGTTATTCTTTGCAAAAATTAGTATCAGTGTATTTGTTTAACATGGTATGTTATTTAATATTTGTAGTAGTAATACTGCGTTATTTTTGTTACATTGGGAAAGTTACATAATATTTTGCAACATAATTCGTTATTCTATAAAAATGTTTGTTATATGTATTATAAGTGACTTTGTTTTTATGAGAAGTTGCGTTATGTCTGTATTAGTATTTTTTAGGTAGGTGATTTTGTTGTTGATCGAGAGAAATGGTTTGGTGGCAGACCTTTATCATATTCACCAGCGAATGTGATAAGGAACTTAAAAGCAAAGTTGACTCAGAGCCAGAAAGATATTTTTGCTTGTACATGTTTTGGTTCTTTTATTTTTATGGAAGAAGTTCCTTTACAGAAACAATTGATACACAATATGTTGTTGAGGGAGGTTCACCAAACCAATGAGGTTGAGATGTGGTTTAATTTGTCGAAAAAGTTGGTGCATTTTTCAGTTGAGGAGTTATGTCTGGTTACTGGTTTAAAGTGTACTGGAGGTGCTGCATTACCTAATTCCAGAGTTATTCCCAGCACTATAAAGACAAAATACTTTGGTCATTTGAGAAAAGTTCAGAAGGAAGACGTTGATGATGTTTTTAATAAGTTGCCTAGTGATACTGATGATGAAGATGTGGTGAAAATTGGGATTTTGTACTTGTTGTCTTCTCTGCTGTTTTTGTATCCTTATAGTAGACAGGTTGATGGTTTTTTGTGGAATGCAATTGAATCTCTTAAGGCAATAAAGGGTTATGCTTAGGGTAAAAAGATTTTTGAGTTGGTGTTCTATTATCTTAGGATTGCTCTTAGGTCGTGTTCTGATCCAGATCCTACTCGCACTTGGACATATCGCCTTTGTGGATTTCTCCGGGCTTTTCAACTTTTGGATATTTGAGATAGTGTCGTCACTAGGCCCGACTTTTTGTATAAGTATCGAAATATGTGGCCTCGAATTTTAAATTGGAGACCTGGGTTGAATGTATCTTCGCCACAACAACTGAACAAGAGTATTTTTTATGATCTTTTGGTATGTTATTTATGTATCGCTTGTCTAATTTTTTCATTTTTTTTGGGTGAAAAATCTAATTATATTTGTATTTTTAAAGTTACTGTTATGGAGGCGACTGATGAAAAGAAGGAAGCTTCACCATTCTATGCTGAATTCACTAAATCTTCTAATTATGTTCCTTGTGTTTCACCAAGAGTCGGTGTTGATGTTGGTGATTCAGATGCTTCTAAAAAGCAAGGAAAAGTTGATGCTCCTCCAAAGCAAAAAAAAAAAGTTTTCTCATTTTCCATCTGAGTTTGCTTCTCCCGACACAAGTTACAACAAAAGAATTTTGCTTATAATTGTATGTATTTATGTAACATTGTGTGCTATTTCTTTAATAATATGTTTTATTTGTGTAACAGTATATGTTATGTTTTGCTACAATATACGTTATGTTGCTTATAGTGTGTTTTATGTGTTTTGCCTTTTTATGTGCTTAAGCTTTTTATGTTATTTATTTAACATATGTTATATGTGTTGCAATCTATGTTATTGTGTAACACTTATTTTTATACATTTTTTAAGGCAGAAAGCAGTTCTTCAAATCAGAATGTTATTCAATTGTTGGCTGATTTGAAATTTGGGCAGGAAAGGACTGTTAAGATGATATCTAATTTAAGAATTGAGCTCTTAAATAAGATAAATGAGAAGTCTGGATTTGGTGGTGATAATCAAACTTCTGATAAACAAAATTATGAGATCCTTGATAATTTCACAACTGGTGAAGATAAGGTATTTTTGATATGTTAATTTTTTTTTGAAGTACAATTACAATCTGCATAATGGCAGAATAAGTGCATACAAATATATATTCATCTGAAACACAGCGCACAGAAATCAAGAATACAAACATAATACAAAGCACTACAAGAAATCAAACTCCGATACAGGAGACTATAAGCTACATATAAAATTTAGACAAACCCCCACATGGGGGAATCGAACCGGAACCTCTGCGTCCCATGGCCTCAACCTTAGCTCCCTGACCAAATGGGCTAAGGCCTCATTGGCTTGATATGATATGATATGATTTATATACGTATTAGAATTGTTTTTTAAATTATTTTTACCTCTTTTTTAAATATAGGGTGTTGTACGTGAGGAAGATTTACAAATTGTTGTTTATACTTGTGGCTTGATTGATGTTGTTGATGAATGCGGTGTTGAAGTCAATGTAATTCTATTAATTAGTTTATGTTCATTTGTTAATTGTTTTTGGTTTTGTATTTCTTTCATTTCCCTTGTTTGTTAGTTATAGGTTGAGGAGGATGGAAATCAATTTGTATTAGGTTTTGTTATAAAGTCTTGGGAAGAGGGTGCAAAGTCTAGTGAGGAGAGATTTGAATGTTGAGAAGGGTGTTAAGTCGCTTCATGAGTATGGAACTCCTTCTTTTGATATTGGAGTTGATCTGTCAGCTCGTGATGCTCGTTCTGATGATATACATAATGAGTTGAAAGATCATAATACTCCTGAACAATTCTTGTACGATGATTTCTTAGATACATATGAAGTTCTTGTCTGAGCTTGATCGAGTTGTTGAAACCACTTGCAAGGGGAAATCGGTTCCTGATGTATAATTTTTCTTATTTCTTTTTTTTTGTTTAATGCTATTTTTATTGTTTATATTATGTTTTTTATTTTTATTAATCGTGTTATTTTTTAATGTTTATGTAGGATGAGACTGTTGGAAATAGTAGTATATTTTGACAAAATATTTGTAGTCTCGGCACTTAGTGTGTACGAGAATATTCAGATCGAACGCATTCATAATGCATTTGGTCACGTTGAACTATTTCCGAGTGAATGAGAAATTATGGCTTAAAGGTGACACCTTGAAACTATGTAACTTAGATAATGTGTAAATATTTCGTATCTTGTATCGAAATATTTTGTATCTTAGGTTGGAAAAACAATAGGTTGAAGGACCTATTTACTTAAGCTTTCACTTAGGATCTAAGTATCACTAATTAATTGAATTAATTAGTTATTATCCTAAGTTAGTTTGTCATTTTGAGATTATTCAAATTAATTATCCGAATGGGTGCCTTGGGTTTAATTTGTAATTATCCGAATTGGTGCAACCATTTGAAGGGAAGTCATTTGATCTCTCGGCCAAGACTTGGAATTTCAATTGTTGTGTCTATTCATGGCACCTCTTGGTATTTGTTGTGTCTACATTGGCACCTTTTGGCATATTATAAATAAAACTCCACACTTGTGCATTATTCATTCAATTTTCTGCATTCAACTATTTTTTTCCAAAAATTCATAAAGAGAGTTCGTGACATTTATCGGTTCGCCGTGTCTTGTGGTTTGAAGTGCTTCAACCACAAGCTGTTCACCGTTGTATCTTGGGAGACGATTGTCGATCAACCGTAAGCACCTAGGCGGGGCAAAAACGTCTTAAAGACATAGAGTCGAATTCTAGCCTCGGCGTTTTTCATACCAAACTCTTCATTATTTATTCTATCCGGTTTAATTAAGTTTACAATTCATTTTTGAATATAATTTGCACCATTTTATATATCAATGTTGCCAACAGAGACCACTCCAGAAGTTGCTATAAAGCGCGCAAGGAAACTTGAAATTTATTGTCAGTCTCCATTTTTGAATGAGTTTGGCTTTTCTTCAGTTGGTAAAAGACCCAATTGTCAGTATGTGAGTGTGCATTTCCATTTGGTTTTGTGCCACTTGATGACGAAGTTGTCAAGAAGTTTGAGCAGTGGCTTAAGGTTGGTCACAAGCCAAGTTATAAATAAGATATATTTAAGAATTTGTATCTTGATGATAATTTTTTTAGACTTGATCATTATGTTATCCAGATAACAATGTATGTCGACCGCTTAACAGTCTATGTTATTTGTGTATCATTATATGTTATGTTTGTAACAATCTGTGTTATGTGTCTAAAATTGTATTGCATGCATGTAAGGTTCTTCTGGAATAACTATTATTATTAGTTTTTTAGCATTTTTTGTTGTATAATAATTGTATTTTGTAATTTTATTTTGCAGGGGGAAATTAAAGTTTGTGAAAAAAGAAGATATGATTGATCCCGTTCAAGAGTTTGGTCATGTCTTTGTTGATTCAAAGACATAGTGGCATGAATTGTATTGTGAAGAGTCTTTTTTAGGTGATAATTTTTATTTTTTTAATATGTCTGTTGCTTTATTGAATTTTTTAATGCATTATTTCTTTAAAAAAAAAATTGCAGCACCTAGATATATATTTTTATTATATAAAGAAGATGATGAAGTATAACAAATCCGGTTCTTTAAGGGTGACAACAGCTCTTCCGATCTCTTTTTTGCAACGTATGTGAGTGGTGCAAACAATCGTTGTAAAACTATTGTTGATGATCCGTGTATTGTTAAGTATGTTCTTGGAGAGAGACCGCATTGTAATACAGCTTGGGCAATAGTTGATCATGTTTTGATGCACGTCCTTATGGATGGACATGATCATTGGCTACTAGTTGACTTTGACTTAAAAGCTAAACAGTTGAATGTTTACAATTCTCTTCGTAGTAGAGATCGGAGATAAAGAGGTTTTAAATGATGTGCTTTCATTTGATGTTATACTTCTAATTGTCCTTATCCCACTTGGAATTTGGGAAGACTTTGATGATCCTTCTTTAGTTGATCCATTGAGCATCCATGTTATTTCAAACATTCCTCAGCAGACAAATGAGTATGTAAAAACTGATCAACATTCACGTGCATATATAATTGTGGTGTGTTTGTGATTGAGTATGCAAGGTATTTTGTCAATGAAATGCTTGGTCAGATGGCAAAAACATTTGATGCTTCAAGATCACGGCGTTATCTATATGTCATATTGTATAATCTTTTATGTCGAAAATTGGAAGGCGTTTATGAGACTGATGAAGATAATCTTAGGATTAAGAAAAGGAAATCTGAAACTGAAGGTGATCTATTGGTTCACTCTTGATATAGATTTAGAGTTGCTATTTGTTATGTTTTGCTTGTTGTTCTATCTTTAAATTAATTATTTTCTTTGTTTGCAGGTCATGCTGAATAGATAAGCTGACTAAAGGGATGTAGCGTTGAAGATGTGAATATTTGTTAAATTTTGGCAAGTCTAACATAGAAGATGTAGTGTTTTTTTAACTCAGAAGATGTGTTTTTTGTTTAAAAACTCTAAGTCTCAGTTGTATTTAGCTATATAAGATTGATAAAGTTGATATTTGTAAGTGTGGTATTTGGGTACTTGATGCTGATGAATATTTGAATTGTCTCTACTGTATTATTGTTAATATATGTCTTTCTATACTTCCTGTAGTGTTTTAATTTTTTTTTAAATTATGTTACATGAATAACATAATAACATACCTTGTTACATGTGTAATAAATATGTTATTTTTCATACTATTTGTTGTTACAAACAATGAGTTCTTTTTTAAGTATAGAAGATGCTTTGTTACACATATTTTTACTTGTAACATAGTTTGTTATATAAAGAGAATATTTTGCTACACTATAAAAATTGTTATTAATATTTAGAAATGCAATGCTGTTTTTTGTACGAATGATGTAACAAGTATTATATATCTTGTTGAATGAATACCAGTGAGGTTATAGTATGTGTTTACAAATGTTGTTATTATATATAGCGCTAAATAAAAAATAACATAACTTATTATTTTTGTAACATACATTGTAATTAAAATAACATAATGCGTAATATATGTTTCTTTTATTGCTATTGGAAACATATACTTTGTTGGATATATTTGTAAATGGAATATAATGTTGTTGCAGAATCATGATACTTCGTATTAGGTGTAATATAATTTGTTAATTGTATAACTTGGGTTGTTATGTAGTTATCACAGATTGTTATACAAATAACTGATTGTTGAAAAGTATCAGTTGATATAATGTGCAACAATATTCAAAACATAATACGAAGAACAGAAAAATTTGTCAAATTAAATGATGTGGTATTGCATGGCTGTCACTTATGTTGTGCTAAAATTTTTTTCCTCTTATTTGTATTAACATTTGAAGGTAATGGATCTTTACAAGTTCGTCTATTATGATTTGCGTACTGTCTATATCTTCCACACTTTGCAGTATTTCTTCCTTCTTGAATAGATCGATACTTTATTTTTCTTGGTGTTCCTAGTTGTCTTTTTGTAGTTGGTGGTAATACTATTGGAAGTTCTATATTTTCTGGCAATATCCAATAAGCTTTAGTCCTAACTGGTATAATACTTCCATTGTATGTTGCTTTGTAAGTTTTTGTAGTGTGATACCTTGAACAAAAGTCGTATGCATTTAGATTTTGTTTATCTATCACTGCTAATGAATGTTAACACGGCATCTCTTCTACTTGGAATTTATTGCACAAGCATGTCTTCTGACTTATGTTGACAAAGTATTGCTCATTTTCATCATTCACTTGATATAAAATATCAGTGCAAGCTGATATCTACATATTTCATGAGAATTATGTAAATTTTGAATCTTTGATCAATATATGCACTGATAATAAACAAGTAACATAGCTTGTTACATGGTATAATAGACTACTACAGAGATAACAAATTGTTAGATAATATTGTTTGTAATAACAAGCTATTTTACACATATTTTGTAAGTTTAATTATGTGTAACATAGTCTGTTACACTTATAGCATATGTTATTTTAAAAATATTATTATGAAATGTAACAAGGCATTATTTATTCAAAATACGCTTGTAACATAGATTATTTGTAAAATATTAATGAATGATATTGTTTTTAAATCTTACCTTCAATTTTAATGATTGTTTTGAATATGCTCGTAACAATCTTTGTTTTTCCTAGAAAGTGTTGTAAATGTTCCATGTACTTAGGTGATGAATCTCAATGCTTCAATTAAAGCTTCCACTGGGTAATGTTTGATGTTTTTTGCTGCTAAGTTCATTGATTCAACTATATTTGAAGTCATAGATGAATATCCGTTGGTTGTCATGTGAACTCTTGACCACTTTTGAAGTCCAAGTTCCATATGTATAGGTAATGTTGATTGTTAGGCAGTTTTTGTATTAAATATAGCATAAATGTATTTGATACAAATATGGAATAAAAGATCGATAGAATGACCATGTGTGGTATGATCTTGTCATATATCTTGTCCAATTATTGCATGTAGTAGTTGAATTCAGCATGTGTATATGCTTTGACGGCTACATTAAATGGTTTCCCGATCTTCTTCCCACATTTTCCAAAGTTCTTCTTTAAGTTTTTCAACAAATGATATGAATACAATCCGTGTATTACATTGAGATATATATATGTTACTGCATTTTCTATTCTTGGAGCATCATCTGATAAAATACACATATTTTCTCTTTCTCCATGTGCTTCCTTGAATATTGTAAAAAACCATCCCCAAGAGTTGGTGTCTTCTATGTCCCCGATTCCAAGTGCTATGACAAAAATATTATTATTTTCACCTTGTGTGCATGCAGTGAACAAAGTCCCAGCGCAACGGCCAGTAAGGTGTGTACTATTCACAACAACAACTGGGTTGGAGTGGATCCATCCTTGAATTGATGCTCCAAGTGCCATGAACATGTATTTGAAGTGGTTTCTATATAATTGTTCAGGAATCTCGAGGACCTTCTCCAATGCATGTTCTCGAGCCCTCCATGCTTTTCCATATTCCAGTTTTACTCCATTCATTGTTGCAATATCTCGTATAATACTGTTTATAGTGTAAATTGTGTTGGCATTGATGTATTTGTTCCTGATTAGATCATCTACTATTGCACTTGTAGCCTATCTGTGTTCTATCTTGATTATATCCATAGAGCAGGTATTTGAATTTTTGATGTATCGAATCTTAAACAATACTATATCCCCAATTGATGATGCTCTCATTTTTCACTTGCAATTTGTGTTAAAACAAATGATGACATATACTGTTTTATCTGATTTGTAGACTTTGTATTGGAAGTTGTTCTCAATAGCATACAATGAAATAGTCTTTTTCAGTGACTTCTTATTCTGGAAAATTTTGTTTTCTTGAACAGATTGAATTGTTGGTTCAGTTTCAACAAATGTGTCTTGATAAGCATGAGTGTCCTCTATTTCTGTGATTGAGCTGTAGGCAACTGAAGCAAACTGCTCTAATATGTTGGATGATATAGATGACGATGATAATGGTAGGAACCGATCTTTTGATTGTTTGAAACTTGTTCTAGGCTCCAAATTTATATTGCTAGATCATCTATTGTTGTGATTTACATCTCATGACAGTTCCTCAGCAATGATTTGTATGTATTGTTAAGGGTTATGCTATTAGTTGAGTTTCCTTCTTCTTGAGTTTGATATAGAAAAGTGTTAAGTAGTCATTTGTAATCTTCATTTGAGGCATGTTGTAGCCGATATCGTAGTTGATTGTAATATCTTCACACTCTTTCTGTTGATATTTAGGACGGAAGAAATTGTCTTAAGAAATCCAACATATGTGTATTGTTCAGGGATAAGAATTCTAGCCAAATCAAAGTTGTAGTTCACAAAGACATTAATGTACTCTATACCTGAAAAACTATATTGTTAGAATAATAACATAGGTTGTTTTATGAAAAACATAGATTGTTAAATAAATAACAAATTATTACATGCACTTCAGAGGCTGCTAGGGTTAGTAATACGTATAACATAGGTTGTTTGAAGAATAACATGTCCTCCCACATAAATAACATAACTTGTTAAATGAAAAACATATAATGCTATTTGTATTTCATAGAGTTTTACCCTTGTAATTAATGCTATGTTATGGCTTTATTTCGTTAGGTAGTATAAAAAATATAGCTAACATAGGATATATATATATATATATATATATATTTTGTAAGCAAGTAACAATGTATGTTGTGCATGTAACTAGATCTCCAATATGTAGAAGAAGATATGTTACATTTGTTAATGGTAACATATATTGTCAAACAAGTAGCATACAATGATATATATTTTCGTGTTCAGTATGTCATTTTTATTCTGATTTATAAGTGTAACATGCCATGTTATGTGAATAACATACGTTGTATTAAGAATAACATAACTTGTGTACTTGTAGCATATTTTTTTGATTAATAACAGATGTTGTTACATGCAATAACACAATTTGCTACACAAATAACATTCGTTGTATAATATAGCATGCTTTCGAAATTTTCAATTACATGAAATATATTTAAGGAACATTTACCTAAAGAATGCATATTGTGTGTTTGCTGGAAAACAGAGTTGATCGTTTGATTCCTCAAAAGCTAAAATTCTGTTACTATAGTGAAGACAAGTGTAGATCGATGAATATGAGTTCGAATCTAATAACATACAAGTAAATGTAAATATAATTTCCAAATTTTACATGTTATAATTGTTTCTCACCGTATTTGATAATTTTTTTATGAATCTCTACAACTTGATCAAGCTAATAACGATGAGTATGCTCTTCACTGTGATTAAATCACGATCTGCATTTGTGATTTATATGATGTGATGAGTAATTCGATTTCTAGATTAGTATGGAATTTTTTGGATTTGCGATGATCTTCTCATTTGATTTTTTTTTTTTTTTGGCTGATGTTTTAAATAGGACAGTAATTTTGGAATAAGGAAACATTACACAATATTTTTAGTATTTTCTTAAAAAACGTGGGTATTTTTAAACCTTCCCCTTAATTAAATGGATGGATATCTGTGAGAACCTGGCCTCATTAATTTGGGTTCCCTTCATTTCTAACCCAGTCCAATTTACATTCTTCCCAGGCCCCCAAGTAATGATCCAACCCAATAAGATAGGGTCTCTTCCAAGAAAATAGATAGA
Organism: Nyctanthes arbor-tristis; assembly: GCA_963692815.1. Taxonomy (NCBI): domain Eukaryota; kingdom Viridiplantae; phylum Streptophyta; class Magnoliopsida; order Lamiales; family Oleaceae; genus Nyctanthes; species Nyctanthes arbor-tristis. The sequence goes on along the minus strand of CAVNYN010225495.1, from coordinate 5,579 downwards.
TCTACAATCTCACACGAGACACATGAAGGGTTTCATTGTTCTTTAATAGACACACGCGCATTAATGTTCAAAAACCTATATAAAACCTCCCGGACACGTGTCGCTCTCTTATGCATTCTATATGAAAGAATCCACTTGTCGTTTCAAGGACTCACCAGTGAATTCTCCCATGTAGTGCACATGGAAAGTGACATGGTTTTAGGAGTTTTTGAACATTGATTACTTATAAATAGTATTTTCCATACAATTACTCGAAATGTTTCACTTTCTTTTCTTGACTTTGACAAACTTCCGATCTCATTCTACGTTATGACTGTTATTATTATTTGCATAATAAATAAATTAAAATACTTGCTCCAATCTACTAATCTCTGGCTTGCAAAACGAATCACAAAATATTCAATATGTAATTCTTCATCATTCTTAACTGACCCATGATAAATACTGTCCGATATAGACAACAAATTAAGTAGTAACATTATTATTTATAATTATTTGTATATATAAAACACATGAATCTACACCCCATGTGTTGCAGTGGCATCTCTTGAAAAGAAGTGAAAGTGCAATATTTTGAAGATGGGCAAGTGTGCCTAATGCCCTCACGTAGTCACGTGTTTAGTGTTCTTAATGAGATCTTGAAAGTTTATTTTAATTAAACAACATTTAATTTGACTGTTTAACCTACGTGTTGCCAACCTTAATCCACACGAAAACTATACTCAATATAATTAAATTTATGCAAGTTGACCGCAAAATCATGATATTCCATTCACTTTTTTGTGTATATACTTCGTTACTGATGAATGAATATATGAAATGAAATCACATTAGCAGCATATTACTAATTAATTAAAATTTTAATTGAAAATGAAGACTGCAGTAGACCATCACGATGTGAAAATTTTGATGCTAAATATTCGCTGAAAACATATGTCATATTCGTTTGGACAATTGATTCATATTGTAGTCGAACCAAAGTTAAATCACTCATCAAAATTCATTTACCTACGCTCTTTTTTTGTGGAATGAGATTTACCTAAATAGAATGAATCTTGTGATGTGATTAAATAAAATCCCAATAGGCCGACATAAAAATTAATAAATGCATGGTGCCACGTTGCCACAAGTTTATTAAAATTAAAAACAGTTTACCTTAACAGTTGAACTTCCTTTATTATTCTAGTATTAATTAATTATTATGGCATCAACTAGTCAAGTGGTCCAAACTCGTTTAATTAATGGTATCCATGCATGTTGATGAGATTTTTCTTTTTTAATCCCATTAGTTTTTTAATTAATTGCACATTAATGCCCATTTAAAATAAATCCCACTAATCAACATACGAAACGTTGCTACTTCGATTATTCCACGGTTTGATATTCGTTTTTTGACCAACCACGGTTTGATATTCTATCACATCCTGTATATTGTATACTTCAAAAAAATAATAAAAGTTAACTGCAATTAAAGTTGTTGGAATTTTCACTCTCTTTACTTAAATAATGCTTTCAACAAACTTCAATTTTCAATGTCTTTTATGGGACCAAGTTGGTGAAGAGGTCTCAAAAAAAATCCCTCATTTCTTTTTTTATTCGTCTCAAATTATATTCCATTTTCTTAAATTAATTTTTTAGTTTCCTAATATACCCTCATTTATTGTACATAGTAATCAATAACAAATAACAACTAAAGTGAAATATTAAATAAATCAAAGGGTATATTAGGAATATATTGTTAAATTATACATTTTCAATAATATTAAATGATGTTTTCTTAATCTATGTGAAAAATAAAAAGGAAATATCTTTTTTTTTGGAACGGAGGGAGTAATTTGAAAATGATCTAATACCACCAGACATATGAAATATTAGATCATTATAAAATTAAATAATTCAGATAAAAAAATGTTAAAGAATTAAAAAAAAAATGAAAACACATTAAATACCCTTAGAAGAAGTTTAATGAGGAGGCTATTAGAATGATTTGAAAAATACACTCTTTAAATTTATAGATGTTCTTTAAATTTTAAAGGGTCTATTGTTGGATATGCACTAAAAGAGTTATATTAATGTTAGTTCCCTAAAAAGTCAAAATGTCCCCTCATAATTATATTATTATTATAAATAAAAACGAGAGCGTTAATATTTTTTTATTGATTCTATCCAATTCGACCTAACTTGTCACGTAATAATACAACAATTTTCCCCATAGAGTGGTCCAGTACAATTTGGATAGCACAACTGTTACATAAACCTTCTTTTAAATTTGTTTGTCATTATTCATTAATTAATAAAAGTCTATGATAAAATTTGCCGTCAACTGATAAGGAATGAAACTTAAATTATGTTCGGTAAATTTTGGCATCATATCATATATCATAGCCATTTTTTTTAAGGGAATATCATCGCTATTATTATTATAAATAAATAAATGAGACAAGCTAGTATATATTCATGCAAGATATGGCTCATGCGGGATCCCCCCAACCACAAAAAAAAAAAAAAAAAAAAGGATATGGCTTACGATTGGGGAGCCAAATATGAAGATAAATATTTTTTATCCACACATAGATACAAACAAGCATGATATCGTTGTCAATGCTGATAACATACACCGCTCTATTTTTGTTGGTACATTTGGTTCAAAATTTGTTTTAATTTTTTTTTTTTGTACAAAGGGGGGCTAGGGGAGGGGGATTGTGGGGATTTGAACCCTGATAATACTGGTAAAAAGTTAAGTCTTTAACTATGTGGACTAACATTTTGATCTCACATTTGGTGCTAAATTAATCGAGCTTAACAGTTTTAAGATTTTTTTAGATATATATTTACAAAAATTAGTAAAAGGCAAAAAGCCCAACCAAGAATTGTTCTGACAAGAGAGTAGACTGGGTAGAGTCGTTGATTCCACTTCCTTTTTCCCAGCCTGTGTCATAACTCGTAACGTCCAAAGAAGCAGCATTTATACTGGGACCATCAATACAGTACACGTGTACCCTCCTCCCCCATCCTTTAAACCCTGTCCACCCATTTGCCCATACATCCACCTTATCGACTCTGCCCATTCCACTTGTGGGCTCCACACCACACCCATTTTTCCCCACTCTCTTTATTATTAATGGAGATATTTCCACTATTCATCCTTGTTTTATCTCCTTGTTACCAGTTACTCCCAAGCCTTTATTCAAAACTGGCTACACATGTCCATTCTAAATTTCTACCATGATTATCTCTTGCATGGCATTTCTATTTTTGAATTTCTTTTTTTTTCACACTATATAAAAGAAACAAAGTATTTGAAATTATGAATATATGAACATATTTAGCTACAAAGTCAATCCAAAAATATTTTTACTTATATATATAATATAAAAAAATTTATATTACATCTTTTCAATTCCTTTTTTTTTAATCATTATAGCTAATATATTACTTTATTAGTGTAATAATTACAAATGAAAAAAGAGAACATACCATTATGGAAAGAAAGCTAGGTGTACAACTGTTAAGTGGTCATTGGTTCATCTGTTTTGGTTGATTACTTCTATAGTAACATGAATCAGTTTATAAAAGGATAATGCTTAGCATTATCTTTAGTGGTATTCAATATAGTATTAAATAATGTAATATAAGTAAGATTAAATACACAAATAAAAGAATTTATTTGATTCAATTTATTTATAATGTCCTTTAATATAATGTCAAGTACTATTAATAATATTATTTTTTTTATAAAAGAGTAATATTATTTAACACTATTGATACTTGACACTATATCAAAGTGGTATTAAATAATAAGTTAAATCAAGTGTGTCATTTATTTTTATATTTAATTTCACTTATCATTTAATACTATATTAATTGCTATATAGATGGGTGTCAAAGATTATTAGTGTTAAATAATATTATTCTTTATAAAATGATGTGAGCCAAAAAAATTTCAAATTAAAGATACTTTTTTAAGAATTGCATTATCACTTCAAAAACTTTCAACAATTTTGAAGGTTCAAAGAAGTGCAAATTTCCATTTTTACACTAGTCATATTCCGGTGCCATATGAACTATATATACTATAGCACCATATTGTACACGTGACATGTAATATATATGCTACGTGCACAATAAGGCGCGGTTCACATTACACTAGATCAAGTTCAGTTTTTACATCTAACTCCTTTTTTCTCATAAAAATAAAATAAAATAAAATGGAAAGTCACACCTTCGCCCTCAGCCCCCCCACCCCCACACTCCATTTCTGCCTCTCACAACCACATAAGAGGTGTTTAATTTTTTTTAAAAAATACATTATAATTTCATTTATCACTAATTTAATTATTAATTTAATAACTTTTTTTTATAATAATAAATTTCAAATTTTTATTAAATCTATAATATTAATTTTACCTCAAAACAGCCACAGAAACACTCACACTACCCCAGTTCACCTGTCTCATTCACTCTGCTTCCCTGAATGGGGGTAAAACTCTGTTCTAGTGTTTCTTTCATAATAATCAAGTAAATTTTTTGTTTTCCTTCTCTCTCCTCTTGATCGTCTGGAGCTACTTTTAATGATTAGCTCGGGGGTTAAGGGAAATCATGATTTCAGCTGTGGATTTTAATAAATGAACATCAGTTACAACTAGTTAAAGATGAATTTCCTATTTTGGGAGAAACAGCAGGGAAATTTTAGTGACGTTATCTGCTGAGCCTTTCCGGAATCGTTTTGAAAGAAAGAGTCTGTGAAGTTCGCAACTTTGGAAAGGGAAAGGGAACCTTTTTTCTCAACTCTCAATTTGATGTGAGGAGAAGTTCATTTTTTCACTCTTCTTTTTTAGAGCGTCGATTGCGAAGAGGAATGTGGAGAGGACGACGTCGTTTTCTCGCGTTCCTCCTCGGGAAAACAATTTTTCTACCCGTGCAAAAGTTTTCCTCTGTGTGGATTCCGATAAAACCCTAGATGGGGGACCATAACTAACCCATCAACAGCCATAATTCTTTTTTATTTTTAACAGAAAGTGTTTTGCGTTACTCATTTTCATTCTCAGTCTTTGCTGAAGTAAATACAATTAGGTCCCTGCAAGGCGTAAGCATCTGCATAAAGCACCAAATTTGGTTCATATTAAAATTTTCCACGTTTTACTGGAGCATTGATCTTTGTACTTGGAAGTAGGGCGGAAAATTTAATGATTGATTTATTGTTTCTCTTTGTAGGTGGTAAAAAAGTCATTGAAAGCGATATGCGGATTTCTGACTAGGGCTTCCATTTAGACATATGTGGTTTAGGATGTTTTTGGTCGTTTTATCACTTGCATTGCACTGTAGTTTATGATGTTTTTAGATTTTTCTTAATATATTTATTACTAGTTTTTTTAGACTTGGCGGCAAGGCGGTGGCAGTTTTGTGGGAAAACCACTACATAGTAATTGCTATAATTATATTATTTTATTGTAATTATAATAATATTAATAATTATTATTGTAATTAAATTTAATAAAAAATAGAAATTAGTTAAAATTTGGCAATGTTACTTTGGCAATTGAGGACGGTAATTTTACTAACAGTTTCAAAATGCAATG
>CAVNYN010225493.1:6016-19768 GCA_963692815.1 Nyctanthes arbor-tristis | reverse complement strand
ACAAAACAATGGTTTCTACTCTCAGCACAATTGGCATGCCCACGTTAACTCTTCCGAAAAGTTTTCTGTGCCCCATCCCGGCTCGTTCAGTACGTCCGCCAAACTACCTTCGTCTCCCGTCGAAAGTACCCAAAAACCTCCGATCATTATCTCTTCGTTATGAACTGAAAGCAAAGCCACAAATAATTGTCTGTAATTCAACTAAAACTAGTCTGATTTCTGGGTCATGCGGAATCGCAATGGCCATGGCTCTGGAGGTTTTCTTCTCCAAATACGGACAATTATGCCCTGCATCATCAATTGCGTACACGACGGGGCCAGCATTCTTTGCGGCAGCAAGGAGGGCGAGGGCAGCTCTATGCACGCCGTTGACGCTGGTGGCGGCTGGGCTCTTGGAATTTCTCTTCTTCTACAGGCGGGTTATGTATATCAGGCTTTTATTGGGCTATTTTCCTAATATACCTTGGCACAGACCGCCTTTGGCTATGATTCGGGACATGTGCGATCCCTTGTTGAATCGTGCGATCCCTTGTTGAATCTTACCATGGAGATTTTTCCTCTACCTGTCATCGATAACATGGTCCTTTTTGTCGAAGTTCCTATTTTTATTTTTTTCGGGATTCTTATATCCATCTTGAAAGACAGCATCAGTTATGCTACTGCTATGTAATCCGAAATTTATTTTATATTATTATTATAGCAGTAGTAAAGTGGACAAATTAATTAGGACATGAGAAGTAATTACTTTTGAATAATGTTATATTCGATGTTTGAAATTAGTGACTGATTGAAATTAGTGACTATTTTGCGGGTTCAGATCTGCTGTCTCTAAACCCTATCTCACTTGATGTCCGTCCAATAAAATCCTTACATGTGTTTAATTAATTTACAAGTCAGCATTTTCTTAGTTAATCAAACATTAGTTAATTAAACACGTGTAAGGATTTTATTGGACGGACAGCAAGCGAAACGAGGTTTGGGGACAGCAAATCTGGACTCCAATTTTGCATGCATGGGAAGTTTGATAGTATCAAAATTCTAGAGAGTGTCTTCAACATGGATCTGGATAGATTTTAAAAATCCATATAATTTCAGGTGTCTTTAATTTAGAATTCTACAAATTCCACAAAAATCAAGTGTCTTCAATTTCTTACAAATTCTCTTGGATTTCTATAGAATTTTATGGATTCTAGGCTTAAAAATATACTTACATGATTCCTACCAAAATCCGGCTTCCTACGCTTGGATTTTCATGGATCTCATATTTTTTTGTAACCTAGGTAATTAATAAAAATTTATAATTATAAATTATCAAAACTCTTTTTTTCTTATCACTCTAGTTTTTAAACAATTATTCACATTCACGAATTTATGTAAATAAATGGCCAATATCCAAAATAATATATTCTCATAATAACACGTATTTTTCCTTCGTTGTTTTAGTTTTTAAAAAATCAAATTATAATCAATCTATATAAAAGAAATTGTTAGTGAATGAGATGAGAGATTATTACAATATGATATTAGAATTCAAAATAATTTCATAATTTTTAGTAATTAAGATCTAAATAAGCAAAAACTTGTTTTTTTCTTTGCCACACAATTTTTTTACAATAAGATTATATTAAACTTTTGCGAAGTAAATGAATATCTAAAATGAACTATGTAATAACAAATTACAATATAATTTCATAGTATATTCGTGTAGAAAGTATAATGATATTTTATTATCTTTGTATATTTTAGTTTTAAAAACTATAGATTTTTCCTTTATTTTTTTTTAAGGAAAGATAAGGTTAAAAAGTTTATTTTTTAATGACTTATTTGAATAGTTTTACTTTTTCTTATTTTTTTAATCGTTGAGTAAGAAGTTATATAACTTTTTTATTTTATATTCACATCCAACTTGCGCAAAAATAAAATAAGATAAAAGAAAAATTTTGCTAGACATTTAAATTCAGAGATAATCCTGTAAAAAAATCAGACATAATAGCATGACACTAGTAATAATTTTTTAAATACTTTTAAAAATAGTTACCTGAACTCCTCAAAAAAAAAAAAGATAGTTACCTGAACAAAAAGTAAAATCAGATGACGTATTTTTTCCTATATGCCAAAATTTATTTATCTCATGGATTTTGTAATAAAATCGAGAGAATATTTGAAATGATATGAAATTCTATTGATCAAATTTCATATTGGGGACACCCTTTTTAAATCCTACAAATCCCATTATAAATCCACACAAATATGTGGTATGGAATTCTTTAGAATCTGACGAATTCTGTGGAATTTTATCAAAATATATGAATTCCATAAGAATCCATACAACTTAAAAATTCCATCAAATTCTATATTAAGGACACTCTCTAAGAGCATCTCGAATGCACGGTCTAAGGTCAAGGGTAGTGTAGATGAGAGAGATAGAGAGTAGAAAATTATTTTAATTGAATGTGGGTGGAAAGAGAGGTGTAGAAAAAAAAGAAAAGAAGGAAAAGTGAAAAAGAGGAGAGAGACAGCTAGAAGTTCACAAATAATGATAAAATAGCAGTGGAGACAGTGGAGATGAAGGTGTATTTTTAGACCTTACACGTGACACGAGGAATAAAAAATAAGGAAAAAATTGTGTAAATGGGAGAAAAGTGATTAAATGAAAAAGAAATTAAAAAAAAAAAGAGGAAACAAATGGACTCGCCAATATTTATATGTGTCTCTCTCTACTTTGAGCTTGTAGTCTTTAGCATTGGAGATGCTCTAAGTAAAGCTAAACATCCACCTCATTGCCTGTCCATCGTCTATCCACATCATTGAATTACTTATATATTATGATAATTTCACAATAATTTGCTTTGTTCAGATGAACAAGAGATGAGGTGAATATGTATATTATCCTAAAATTCTAAATGTCTATATTTTTTCTCAATCTTTGTATATAGTCTAAAATTAATAATGTTCAAGCACTAGATTTCTTGTTTTGTTAAAGTACCAAATAGACGATGTGACATAATATCAACTGTTGATGCGATTTGAAGAGGATGTGGTGAAGCACTCATATTATGTGATCATCATATCATTGTATCATACCATTATGACAGTAAACATTTGTTGTTTGAAAATTCTTATGCTTTTTGGCCTTTCTCATTTGCACCACAAACCTCAAACATCTATTTCCAGCATCACTTGGAGTCTATCGGCCGTGGTGATCCAACTACTTGCCGAAATCTCAAACATCCTTCCTTTGAGCATTTACAAGGCAGTGAGGGATTAGTTTATAAAAACTTCACTAAGACAGCGCTTAAATCAATAAACCAAAATGTAAAAACATGAGACATCGAAGAAAACATATATATAATCAGTGAATAATGTTATTTATGTTTAGTTATCATTTCTTTATTAGTCGTTGAATAAATTAATATTTTCATGCTTTCATGTATCTCCACCTATCTCCCAATGTAGTGATGCCAACTAGACTGGAGACCGATCTACAATATAGATAAATAGCCTTACTCATAAATCATTTAGTCCTTTAAACATGATGCTTATCAAAACATATAATTCTATAGGCATCTAAACAAAATACACATCAAATATATAATCCTTAGTCATATGATGCATGTAAACGTATAGTAGTCCTTTAGGCCCATTTCTTTTTAAGTATTTTGGTACGTTGGAGAGCTCTCAAAATCAATATGATCAATAATATCATCAAGTTTTTTAGTTCTTTGGTAGCCACAAAAATCAAGATTTATAAAGGTTATGGATCAAAACTTTTTTCCCCTATTGATCCCTATTGGCTATTGGAGGACCTTTCTTTCACTCAAAAATTTCCCCCAGAATCATAAGACAACCTTTAACAGCAAGGAGTATTCTTTATTTTTTTTAATAACATACTATTACTAATCCTTACTTTAGTATAGAGGAACGAATTGAGGTATTGAAGTAGAGGTGAATAGCCTTGCCAAAAAAGAGCTTCAAACTATCCTTATTTTACTATCGGGAATAGATCAAGGCTATTGAGCACGACCTTGGAGGAGCACTCGTTCAGACAATTTAAAGCTCCTAAGGCAGAACAAAGTTCGCTTTATATGGACATGGTCATGTTGGAAGCCAAAGTCATGGATGCAGTCATGGCATCCAAATCTAATTCAACATGCTTTATGATGATGTGCACTAGTTAACTAGTTGGTACTCCAAAGGTGAATTATCCAAAACCGAAGAAGTCCAATGGAAAGCGCGATGACAAAAAAGTGGACAAATTCCTTTGGCGTATAGAGATCTACTTTGAAGGCGAACACCATAGATGATGAGGCCAAGGTACATCATGCCACTCTATACCTTATCGACATTACTTTTCTATAGTGGCAACGTAAACATCGACATAGAGAAGGGCATTTGTAAGATCTATAGTTGGGATGACTTCAGGTGGTAATTGAATAGACAATTCTACCTAGAGAACGTCGTGTATGAAGCATGCAAAAGCTTAGGGAGTTGAAGCATAAGACTAGATTTTGAGAATATGTCAATGAGTTCACTGCACTTATGCTTAAAATCTTGAGCATGTCAGACAACAACTTGCTCTTCTACTTTACGAATGAGCTCCAAAATTGAGCACTTGTGGATTTGCTAAGGTGTGGAGTTAAAAATGTTGATCAGGCCATTGCATGAAGAGCATAATCCTTAGCAGATTATCATACGTAAACTTCCCAGTCGAGCTAACAGATGGTATTGAATTGGACATCATGAAGAAAATTAATGTTGCTTTGGTACCAAGCATGAAGATGCTATACATATTTGGGAGAAAGAGACCTATCATGATGATCTTGGAAGTATAGACGCCGTGCTTTTAGGGATACGGCTTTTTGAGGAGACATGCCAAGACCCGACATTTTTAGGGATGATGGGGTCATTAAGGGATACATCATGCCAAAAGAGCTTCATATTTTACAGTGATGAGGGCGTCGCCACAATAGATGGGGGAAAGTGTCAAGCCTCAAGCGTGAAACTTCGCCAACAAAGGTATATGGGTGTTCCCAAGGTGCACAAAGGTTGGCACAACACAACAGGAAGATGGTAGAAGGTTTAAGAAGCTTGCAAGACTTGGTCGACATAGTGTACGCTGCAAGGTTCCATAAACGATGGTTGTAGATAACTCTATATATGTTTTCTAGAGAGGACATCACAAATATTTCATTGTAAATAACATGTAATCATCTTGTAGAGAATTCTAGAGGAATGATATTAGCTGTTGGATCAAAACAATCTCAACCATCCATTTTAAAGATGTGGAACTATAAATAGAGGCCTCATTCATAACCGTCTAAGCTATCCACAAATGTACAATATAAAAACATTCTTCAAGCTCTCTTGTGTAATTGTTAACGTTTTTGTTATTGTTATATGTGTGATGATTTCTCATCTAAGCCTTCCCCAAAACGTATTATGTCTTTTTCTTATGAAATAAATTCTATCTTAAGCTTATATTTTCGAGCCAAACAGTATGTTTATAATTAGCTTTATCTTGTTTGTTGGTGATCACCGACGACATTATCAAACCGTCATATCGCCCTATCAGAGATCCCTGATGCCCTAATTGGTCGTCGATGACTTCCAACGGTCTGTAGAATCTGTCGGAAATCACCGACGGCCTAACAAAATATGTCCGTGAATACCTACCACTATTACAACAGTCGAAGATCACCGACGGTAGTTGGTGTTGTCTGTGATTATCGACTGTATTTTCTACACTCCGTAGGTTTTTCTACGTCTGTCGTTGATTATCGACGGAATTTTCACCGTCGGCTAATATCCGTCGGTACAAGTGCTTTTTTCTTGTTGTGAGAGTCACTATTTGATCTGCTATGTGCACAGGTGAGATCTGCCAATCGGTTGAAGGTAACCGCATTTGGATAGGTCTCTGTTCCCTATGTGGCCACAAGCATTTATGACTCGTTAAATGGTTCGTCAACCAGTCTCGGAATAGTTTGAACCCAAGCATCCATCAAACAATAATCACAGGTTAAAAAATAGGACTGTGATTAGAATTCATACCATGTTGTCTAGCTTGAAGAGGACTTCCATGACTTCAATCATCTTTTTCTTCCAAACGTAAGAAGCCGTGAATAAGAGAAAGAAAAACAATCGTGATTGTACTTTTAGTTCCTGGGACGTTTATTTACCGATGAGTAAGCTCTTCCGATCTCTCCAAGAGTAGCCATGTGTATTGCAAGTTCAGCTTTCTTGGCATTATCAACCTTCGTTTTGTAAATTCCAAAGCATTGCAGTTCAAGGTCTTGCAACTTGCAGTCTTTTTCTCCAAAATCAGTCCAAATTTTTTGCTGATTTGACTGTAGAAGTCATAACAAGTAACGAAGTGACCAATCCTAGAATTAAAATTACTAGAATTAAAATTAATGAAAATTTTCAAATAACAATTGCATAAGATATGTTTACCACTAAGATCCCAGGCAGATCGGTGACAATGGATGATACTTCCATAGGCAAAGAAGAAAATGAAAGTAAATTTGAAAAAAATACTAAAAATCTAAAATTAAAAGGTGGATTCATCTTTTGTGAATGATTTTCAAACCGCGAAACTCTTTTTTTAGAGAAAAATGAACTGATTTGATGTTACTAAGCCTATGAAGTCTCCAGGCTTCCAATTTCAGTGCACGTTTCACAGAATTATACACTTTATCTAAAGTTCAAGCTATGACCACTCCGGGAAAGAATTCCCAATACCCTATGGACCCTTTTTGCGAGGAAGACACATAGAGATTTGAAATAAAAATTGGTTTCTAGCGCCCAAGTGCTATATATAACGTCAAAAATAGTCAAAATCTGGGTTATGTAAATAGGTCATCTAGGCGTGTTATGCCAATTATTTTGCAAAAAGTACCTCATTCTATTTTAGGCTAATTAATCATAATTCAAAATCTTTTGTGGTTATATTGATACCACATTTTAATTATACTCATCAACCTTTATGTTTTTAATTATTTACACTTATTCACTAACTTATTTTTGTCATTTTTTATTTTAACATCTTATACTTATGACATTTTATATCGAATAATATCTTGATTCTGAAGATTTTATTGCAAGAATTGCTTAAATTTTTTAAATAAAGAAAAATGTAATATCTAGTTATACATAACTACATATTTTCATATGATTTTAAGGTATATAAATCAAAATTTTTTAAATGTATTCAATCATTAAGAACATGGTTTGATAACTAAACTAAAAATTAGAGAAAAAAAGTAGCAGAAACTTTTAGGGACTTAAATACTATAAGTATCAAAGATTAGAGATGTTCAAATTAATAAAAATGTAGTGTGTTTAGCAATATGAGTGGTGTAGATATAATTAGCCTAACCTTTTATTTTATTGATGAAATCTAACATTCTTATCTTTAAAAGACTATAATACCTTTCAATTTTTTTATCAACCCTTGAACTAAATTTAAAAAAAAAATCATGAAAATGGGTTAATTTCACAAATCGCCTCTAACCTTTGAGTTAAAAATCGGCTAAGTTTTCAACCTTTTTTTCACTCTCCTGAGTCTCCAACCTTTCATAAATTCAAACCATAGGTTTTTTTGCCACTACTCTCTCAAATTTTCAACAAAATGACAGTTGTTCTCCTTAATTTTTTAATTTTAAAAACAAAAAGATTTAAAAATATGAAAAATAATTAAAAAAAAGAAACACCCCCACCCCTTCCCTCTGAGACTGGCCACCGGAAATGGCCGCTAGAATGCTGCCATTTCTGGCGGCCAAAATAGCATGAATTCCTCCTCCCAATAAAAGCTGCCCGAAAATGCAGCATTTTTGTTGCTGTTTTCCAGTAGCAAAAGTGCTATTGGAAACGGTAGCAAAATACTTCGTTTTCGACGGCCAAAAAATGGGGTGAATCCTCCATATTTACGGCCAGAAATGGCAGCATAAATGGGGGGTTCACCCCCTTATAAAAGCTGCTAGGCCGGTAGCAAATAGATTCACCCCTCTCTTTTTGGCCACCAGAAATGGCAGCATTCCAGGGGCCATTTCTGGCGGCCGGTCTTGGAAGGGACAAGGAGGGTGGGGGTCCGGGTGTTTTCTTTGTTTTTTTAATTTTTAATATTTTTAAATCTTTTGTTTTTAAAATTAAAAAGTTAAGGGGTATAATGGTTATTTGTTAGGAAATTAAGGGAATAGTGGCAAAAATGACCTATGATGCGAATTTATGAAATGTTAGAGATCCAGGAGAGTGAAAATAAAGGTTGGGGACTCAGCCCATTCTTAACTCAAACGTTGGGGACGATTTGTGAAATTAACCCCATGAAAATTTACGATAACACTGGACAGATTAATCAACTATGCAATCTGCCTAATGCCGCGCGGACGCGGACCGAATCAATATGTGGGTTGGGTTATTTGAACTATTTATCAATTCATTTATTATATTAATTCTCATTTTTAAATTTTTTTCATTTGTTCTTTTTTTATTTATTATAACTAAGCGAATTGTCACAGAAAAATTCAGGGTGGGGCACCCTTTGGTCAATCCAGCTCCGCAGGTTTGCGTATATCTCAAAAATTCTACTTCATTGAGGATGGGCTCCCACGTGGTCTGCATTGAATTAGGTTTGTTCTTTTGGGGGGTGGTGGGTCACTACAAGGAATTTGATAATTTTTTTTTTTGAAAAAAACTAAATTTTAATATTCGTGATATTTATTTATTGTATACTAATATTAATTAAATTTGAATTCGAGGGCATTAATATATTGTTGAAATAAAAAGTTAGATTATGAAAAAGGTAGATTATGCAAAAGGCTGCCTATATTGATACGACACATTTTAATTATACCGCAGCATAATTGCATTCAATTTTCCTATTTATTCAAATTTTTACATTTGCATGATTAACTTATTTCTGTCATATTTTTTATTTTTAATCTTTTATTAACTGTGACATCTTGTATGTATAATTTTTTGATTTCAAAAATCTCGTTGTTAGACCTTTCTAAATTTTTAAAATAAATATAAAAGTAATATCTATCTCCGTCTATCCTACAAAAATAGGATGTTATATATTTTCACACGAATTAAGAATTGACAGGTAATGTAATTGGAACATTTAGTTTTATTTATATTTTTTTATTTTAGCCCTTATACATAATTAATGATCTAGAAAAGAAAAGAAGAAGATTATCAATCTACAGTACAAGCTTATAATAAAAAGAATTTGTACGAAATCGAATGAGTAATTTGTTCATGAATATGAACAAAATTATATAGACTCCAAAAATGTTGTATAGTTAGAAAAATTTGCGAAATGGCAGTAAAGTATTATATTCCTTAACACTGACAATAAACGGTTGGTAACAGAAAATCCAAAAAAAAAAAAAAACAAAAAAGTAATATTCGAGAATAAGGGAAAAAGTACAATTTACTGCATAGCTAAGAGTTTGCTAACAAATATAGTGCAATATCAAAAATGGTATTTAAAAAAAATGCAACTATTTTTTAAATTAAAAATAGTCGAACATTTAAGAAAATATTGAATTTCAAATCCCTGGAAAATCAATTACCTAAGCTTCCCAAGAAAAATATTTTTCTTATTTCCCTAGAAAATATGGTCATGTGATTAAAAGTAGAAAAACGTTTTCTACGGAAAAAAGTGACAATTAAACTGTATAAATGTCGAAATTTGAGTGAAAAGTAGCATTTTGCATTAATAACTAAGGCAATCAAACGCACAATAAGATTACACACTTAGCTATATTATTCTAATCATTAAAAAAACTATATTATTCTAATCTATATCTATATATTAATTAAATAAAATAAAGTGTGATACTTTTGTACCACAGTTTTCCAACCAAAAAATCTGTTGATAGAGTCTTTTTAGACATTTTATTTCATATTGTTTGTTATTATAAAATTTTCAATTTTTGTAAATTTTTTTATTCACTTTTGTCATATCCATTCACCATTTTGAAATAAGATTCATTATTAGATTTAATAACTAGTAGATAATTATCATCATTTAATTGTTTAAATCATAGATAAATTTGATTATTCAATTGTCTAATATATCTTGAAAATTTGTAGTTTATAATTAATAGAAATTAAACACATATATATATCATTAGTTTAAGTTAATTGAAAACTGGATTATCACCCGTGCGGTGCACGGAAAGATTAAGTGCAAGCTTCGGGACTTTTTTTATTATATAGACGTGATAATTAGATTATTTTCTTATATAATTAATCTGAAATAAATGTCAATTAACTATAAATATGTATTAATACATTAATGAATTTGACTTAACAGGCTACCTTTTCAATAATTCGCGTTCGTAAATAAAATATGACACTAATCACAGTTTAATTATAGTTATACAGTTGAATAAAGAATGATACACAAAAATGATATATAATGAAACCTTAAGTGTAAACGAAATAACAGTGCATGAAACTAATTCAAATTAGGAAACACCTCCTTATAGACTACATTAAGCGTAGAATTTCCTGGCTAACCATTTTCATCGGTGATCAAAATCTTTAGACCATGTCGGCTCGTTACTCTAGATACACCAACATAAAACTGTCAATGGGTAAAAACTGGTCAAGGCAAGTAAATCCCAACATGTAACAGTGACTGTCCCTCACTTTTATTAATAGTCACATTGTTATGAATCATATTGAAAAACTACTTAAAATTTAATGCGTGAGTACTACATTTATAATAACTAAGAATTCCAACTTTAAAAATAAAGGTTCTTCGTTATGGTTAGCTGCCAAACAAAATCCTTAACCTGTTCAATTTTAAGTACCATGTAATATATAGATTATACCAATATAACCACCATTACTAATGACATAGACCGTAGATAATAGTATAATGGATAGAAACAAATCCTCAATAATTAATATATTATATAATAATAAAGTTAATTATAAAGAAGCACATGGAATGTTAATAACGCACTCTTTCTTCCTTACATCAAAAACATTACACGATTGATTAAATTATTAAAAACAGAGAGACAATCAGAATATTTATTATTAATAAATTGTAGACTCACACAAATACCATAGTAGAATATTAACAACGCACCTATAAGATTACGAAAAGTTTACACATTCAATGGAGCTTCATGAGTAGACAAAATTATCTTTCGTAAAAAGATAGGCGTAATATAAGGGTAAAAAGATAGGGGCAATATAAGGGACAAACAACAGAGTAATAATAAGAATATATTATTGTAATTTGAGTTGGTAAGGTAATAAATATCAATTATAAAGTACCATAATAAGATAAATTATAAATGATAAAGATGTATCTTACTTTATTTATAGGATATACATTATCCGCTAATTTAACAAATTAACAATACATATCTTACAATACATATAGTTATTTAAATAAAATTGATTCAATTACGGATACAAATTATCTTATATTTATTAAATCAGATAATTATGTGGATGTATATAAATCGAAACTATCACTGTCATCTTCAATTCCATACATGCTTATCTAACAAAATGATTTTAACGTAGATTAATACACTTAACTAACAGAGGACATTAGATTGAGTCAGTATTAATTGTACAAGTTGTGAAAGAAATTAGCACATATAACCTTGTGATTTAGATTGAGTTTAATTTAAATTTTAAGCAATGTACCGAAAGTATTAGGCGTGCAAGTAGGTAATGTGTATTAAATAAATCAGAGTACATTTTTTATATGAAGATACACTAAATTATAAAGAAAGAAATTCAGGAACTTAAAAGAACATGTAAAATTAAATAAAAATCAGTAATATCCATTAATTATTTTAAAAAGAGTTAACATGTACAATTGGTATTACATACGCAACAATTGAGATTTAATTCATTAAAAAATTTAAACATAACCTCAATTAATAAGATTAAAAAATACAATCTTGATTTTCATAATCAAACTCTTTGTACTAATACATAGTAAGATCTAGAAATTGCATCACTTAAATGTATACATAAGATATTACAAACAAATGTAAAATTCCAAAGACACTAAATTAAGACAAAAAAAAAAAAACTCCTCGGAAATCAGTAAGCAAATCCAGATCCAGCATCACCATCGACATCCAATTAAACAGTAAACAGCAGCCTACCCTGCCAAAACAATATATAGAAAAACAACCTGGACAACCTAAAATCAATAATACATATTCCACAATCCTCTGTACCAAGCAAATTATTATTCATTACTGAATAAAAAAATAAGACTGTAATTACCAAACAAATTACTGTTTGCATCTCTTTCAGCAGCAGCAATTTCAGAAAAATGACGGAACTTAAAAACTTCCCTAGGAAAGGTTGGGAAGCATGAGAGCGCACGCTCTATAACTCTTGTAGTTTCTTTAAAACAAAGTCTCCATCGGTGAGCGGTAGGTTTATGTACTCCATCATTTGGTTTAACGTCAAAATTACAAAGACTGTAAAAACCAAGTTCATTCAATACCCCATCAAACTGAGGCACTAACTTTTGCCCAACTGAAGCCTGTATCCTTGTTCCCTTTAATGTAATAGAAGTACATATGTGGAGATAAAGATTATATAAAACAACTAATAGTCCAAAATAAGAAAAATAGCATTTATCGTCAGTAGACGTAAAATTGTAATATAAAATATTCACTACTTAATATATATCCAAAATTGTATGGTGGGTGAAAGAAGAAGAAACCAAACTGACTAAACATATATATCCAAAATTAGCAATGTTGCTGTACCGTAGATTATCTAAGTTGTACCGTAGATCGATTGAAATGTATCTAAGTTGTACCAAGAGCCCATTTATAATTTAATCTTCACGTGATAATAAGTTCAAATATATATATATATATATATATATACTGAAAAAGTTTCATTTTAATAGTCAGAAACTTAACATATATAATATATAACGTCCAAAATTAGCTCACACGGAAAATTTATGCAGAGGAATTAACAAATGAGCATTCTACAAAAAAAAAAAAAAAAAAAAAAAAAAAAAATTAATAAGAATAAAGAATACTTACCTCTTCGTCCATGAAAAGAAATTCAAGCCCATAAACTTCAGATGGATTATTTCTGCAAGGCACATACCACTTTCGAAGTACTCTCACGAGGAACGTCCATTTTGCGCGTCTATCATCAACCTCTTTAATCAGATTCCAAACAGGAGCCATCACAAGTTCTCAGACACTAAAAACAAAAAATAGTAATAAGTAAAGAGAGTAAAGGTATCAGCCTTCGAATGCATAAAACTTATGAAGCTATGTCTATTTATAGAAATAAGAAAACACCCTAAAACCTTAGTCAAGCCCACCCAAATTAGGGCAGAAGAAAAATTAAACAAATTCAAGAGATAAGTAACCATAATAGATAACCGATAACGAAGAAAAAATCGCAAAGAAAGCCTCGCGAATCAGCCAATTGAACACAGCCCCAATTCTAGCCACATCAAGAATTCCAAATGCAAGAGATTTCTTTTCCTTCGACAGCAGATATAACCAAGTAAAGGGGATCATCAACTTTCGAATTAAAAAAGCAAATAAAATCAGAACAAAAGATAATTGATAATCAGACTAAAATCAGAACAAAAGATAATTGATAATCATTCAGCAGAGGACTCTTTATCTCAAGATAATGGATAATCGGTATTGGCTAAGGCAAGAATGTGAGAGAGAGAGAGAGAGGAAGAGAGAGAGAGAGAGAGAGAGAGAGAGAGAGAGAGAG
>CAVNYN010225489.1:0-16530 GCA_963692815.1 Nyctanthes arbor-tristis | reverse complement strand
CCCACGGCAAGCATGCCGCGGTGCAGCCGCGGCCAGCAGACTTAAAGAAAAGGCGAATTTTTGTTGGGCTGGACCGAGCTGGAGCTCGGTCCAGCTAACTAATGGATTCGCCCCTGTTTCTATCATCACTCTTGTGTGGGTCGAGCAATGAATGAAGTTATTTTCCTCTAAAAAAACTTATTATTTAATGATACATGACTAGCATTGAGTACTATTGATGCTATATAAGTATATAACATTATTCACGGATAATTAATTTATAGGAGCAATTGAAGTTATAATCTAGACTTGAACTCATTATAGGGCCATTCCCAAGTTTTCATGGGCACTAAACAACTTTTAAACTAAAATTTTATGGAGGTCATGAGCTAAAACTTATATGGCAAATATTTAGTTATAGAAAATATTAATAAATTAAAGTTATAAATAAATATAATAGTCATATGAATTAAGCTGATTATTAGTTATACTTAATATATTAAATTTCTTTCTTTTTTGTCAATTAATAAATATCATTTTTATCTATTTTATTCCATACTTAAAATGTAAATATTAAAAGAGTATTTTACACCTAACGTTTCAAACATTTCAATTATTTATAGATTACGTCTCCAACTTGTAATTTTACTTGTGTGCATCCCCAACTTTTCCTAAAATCCCTAACCAGGTCCCTATAGATGGAAACAGTATTTATTTTTATTTTTTAAAATTAAAATATTTATTTTTGTATTGAGTAATGTTATTTAGCACTACTGGTGCTTGACACCATATCAATGTGGCATTGAATGATAAGTCAAATCAAGTGTGTCATTTATTCATGCATTTAATTTCATTTATCATTCAATGACACATTAGTTGCCATGTAGACTGATGTCAAACACTACTGGTACTATATAGCATTATTCTTTTGTATTCTACCAAAATTATCCTTGGTCATATATTAGAATTGGTGTTGACTAACGGTAGAGTGGATGGTTTCCGTCTTTAGGGATTTCGCTGGGGATTTTGGAAAAGGTTGGGGATCCACAGAAGCAGAATTAAAGGTTGGAGAAGTAATATAAAATACTTGAAAGATTGGAGACGTTAAGTGTAAATTAACCACATTAAAACTTTTACTAATAATTTTTTAATTTCAGAGCTATTCTTGCTAGGTCATGACTGGGGCTCTAAGATGAGATCAAGGGGTTAGCCCACGTGGTTAAGGGTCTAACCCCTTATGGAGATTACCCGAGTTCGAATCCCCACAATCCTCCTCCCCCATCCCCTTTGTACAAAAAAAAAAAAAAATTGATTGGGGCTTTAAGCCAGCGATTAGAAAACCTATACTCCGATATGCTTATGGAACTCCTATATCTAATAAAAAAATAGTTCAATTCACCACTTCAACTAATCAATTTTTTTTATTACACTTCAACTAATCAATTTATACTTATTTAACTTCTTTGTTCGGTTGAAACATATGTGTGTGTATATATATATATCTCAATGTTGTGTAGCCACGTGACAATTTGAGTTCTGTAATGGAGAGGTGAAGTTTTCTTAAAAAATCACTATATATATATATATACACGTATGTATGCATTGCGAAAAATAAATTATTAGTAGTATAAAACTAACCTTAATATGAATAAATAATTATTGAAAACTCATACTCACTCATGCAAACAAGCTATTGTGGATGCAAGCAAAAGTCAAACAATTACACAAGTCCAAAGGCATATATCCATTGTTCTTTGCGTTTTAAGTCTTTGTTAGTCAAATTTTAAAATTCTAGATAAAGGTCTTCTTTCATTTTGGGATCATCAATTGGTGTAGAACATTGATTAAATGAAAAAAAAAAAAAATCATGACAACTTTGGTGAGTCATGGTAGCGCCCACCCGTGCCCATGGTCCGACTCGTCCTGACCTGTCACACGAATTCATAAGTCTGCGACGGGTTTGGATGTGACTTCATGACCCGTGGGTAGGTCCAATATATGGTTGACACTTCCTGAAGCCATTCCTATGAGCAAAATATTAGACAAAATAATAATAATAATAATAATAATAATAATAATAAAACCGAGAGGGGAAAAGTTACGATGCATAGATATTTACTAATACATGTTAAGTGGACTATATAAAAAATATCAATTTGTGAACATGAAACGACTTTCAAAGGATCAAACTTCATTTTGTAGAAAAAAGAACTCTATTCAACTAACGTACCGAGAAAATAACATAAGTAATAATACATTTAATTAGTTGTCATGTTAATTGAGAAATGAATAATAAACAAAATTTGCCTAGCTTTCTAATTAAGAAACATATAACGGGAAATCATGAATGCCTGGCTATTATTTCAGAACGTAGACAATTCATTTAAGACTATAGTTAAGACTCATATAGTCTGACGACATTCTAATTGATTTCCAAAATCTTTGATTAATGGTTCAATTCCCTTACTTGCAATCCCTTTGTAATATGAGGAAAAAAAGGACCATTCAAATGAAAAGAATGATTAATTCCGTCTATAGTTTACCGATTTAATTTCAGGAAAACTTCTAAAAATTCAGTTTTTTTAGGGATTTTTTTTTTGTTAAAAAGAAAATGATCTAACTTCAGTTTTAGTAATGATCAAAGTACAAATTAAATAGAACTTACCACACCATGTATGCACATTTTGTTATTTGTCAAGAAGTATATTGGACGTTAGACCTTTTATTACGTTGCACTCAGTATAACAATGTCCATTGAGCAGACGTGGTAAAACAATTACAGAAGATAGAATTAAGAAAATTTCTAATGCAACAATTAGGATTGAGCAATCAGTCGGGTGGTTTAGATCCTCTTTGGAACTAGAACTGGAAACGAACTGCCTAGGATCGGTTTTCATTTTGGCGAAGTAAAAGCAAACCGGTTCGGTTCACCAGTTTAATCAGTTAAAATTTTGGTTTTTCTCGAAAACCAGCTGGTTCAAGTGAACCGGTCGTTTTTTTTTTTTTTGCCCCCTATTTTTCCAGTTTCCAGTCTGATTCGGTTGAGCGCCCCCATTTTTGCCCAGTCCTAGCAACAATACACAATGTATGTATGTATGTGTGCATATGGGTCGTATATACTGTTAGTGTTGAGAGAGAGAGAGAGAGACTGTATAGATTTTGATTTTGATTTTGAAAATTGATTTTGAGAAGAACTGTGCTATTTGAACATACATGTTGACATAAGTTATGAAACAAGAGTTCAAATTATCTCATTACCCCTATATAATTCCGAGAGGTTCAAAGTCATTTTTAGGATGATAAGGTAATTTAAACATATTTTTGTTATGGTTTTTGACTTTTGTTTACGTGTTCAAATAGATTATACACTACAAAAAAAAAAAATGCTATGATCGACAGAAAAAATCCGCCAATAATGGTCAAATTTTGTCGGAAATTTGACTTTTTGACGGGAAACGGTGGTCAGAAAAGCCCGTCGGTGACAGGCTTGTCGGTGATCACCGATGGCAAATTTGTGTCTATCAGTGCTTACCTACGACTGATGTTCGTTGGTGAATTCCGACGGTCGTCAGTGCCGTTAGTAATTTCCGAAGGAAAAGGCTTCCATCTGAAATTACTGACAGACCCAGAAATAGTAAAAATATAAATAAATATTAATTATTTTGACCCATTTGAGAACCCGACCCATTAACTAACCCTACCCATACGCATGTGCCTGACCTGATTGCATCATAAATCAAAGTTATTCCACCTTTTGCATCAAGTAGGATTCGAACCACCAACCTTATAATTGGGTAACAAAGTCTCAACCGCTAGGCTACTTTTGCATCTCATTACTTCTATGTATCCCTAATATATTTAACATATATTCATATAGTTTTTGCAATTTAAAAAATAAGTATTTTTTTTAAAACCAAAACATAACGTAAATATATATAATATTAGAAAAAATACTTTTATGCTGGGCATTATTTCTCTATGCTTATCACTCTAAGTTTTTGCCATATATAAATTTTATAAGTTTGAAATTGTAACATAATTAAACTTTTATAGTAATTTACAAGTTGTAAATTCCAAAAATTATCATTTTAACAATATATTCAAATTTTGTGCGACAGTGGTTAAGATACTTCAATTTTCATACATGTGTTCTTTTTCAAAAAAAAGTAACTTATCAAAATATTTTTCTATTTTCAAATATTAATAACAGAAAAAAATTTAAATTTTGGACCTAATTTTATAAATAATGGAGAACTAAGTATATTTTGTAGGGATAACTAAAGTTTTTGTTTTATTTTTTATTTGAATAATCTCATAAAATTTTTGTATCATTATAGATTTTATTTCATTACTTTTTCTCTTTTAACCTTATTTCACTTCGCTTTACTTAAATCTTTAAATAAGAAGAAATTTGGATTACATGTAACATTATAATTTTGACATATATATGTAATTTTATATATCAATGTAAAATATATAAAATATAACTCATAGAGTAATTTTAAAGAACAAATTATAGACCGTTAAATTTTATAAATTTTTAACACACGCATATTCATCATATATTACCTATTAAAATGGTATATCATTGCTACAAATTATTGCATTTTTTGGACAAAAAAATTGTTAAACATTTCCGACGACCTAAAAATCGGTCAGAGATTACCGATGACATGGAAAACCGTCGGAAATTGCCGACGGGCCAAACTATTTCGTTGTTAAGTACCAACGGTATAGATTGTCGTCGGTGATTACCGATGGCGCGTCGTCAGTAATGACCGATGGATGGGTTGTGCCGTCGGTAAATACTGATGGCTTTAAGATATCCGTCGGTGAATACTGACTAAGAGCACAACAGTCGGAAATCACCGACGGTTTTAGTATTGCCGTGGGTGATTACTGACGGAAATTTGGCCGTCAGTGAGTATCCATTGGTACTAGCGCTTAGTGTTAAAATCATTTCTATAGAAACACTGAATAATGACAGAGTATTTTTGACAACTTGGGGGCGTAATAGTGTTAAAAGTTACTCTTTCTAACCTACAATATAATTACTTTTTTATGAGTCGACTATTGTTTCAATCTCAATCAAAATGTGCATTATTAACCATAAACGTAACAAATGCATAGAATTGGTCACCACAAAAATTATCTTAAGATGATAATATGCCTGAAATAGAAAAATACTAATGCATATTTTGAACCACAAACATTACTTGATTTGAGCTAGGCTTATCAAAAGCAGGTTAAAAGTAATTGTACGTGTTTGTATTTTGTGTTATAGATTTTTGTTTCCCAATGGATGTATGATGCACATAGATAGAAGCATGCATGCTCATTCAAATATTTCATATACATAAATCTTATTTGAACTTTAAAGGTAGGGTTGTTTTATACAAAGAGTAAAAGAGAAGAAAATATATACAATAAAATTTTGTATATTATTATGAAAACTAAAACGTTCTTTCTATAAATATAATTGTATAAACCCAAAGTTAAAGAGGGGTGATAGTCATTTACTAATTATAATACATAGCTATTAACAAGAAGAGTAAAATTTTTAATTGGTTTTTGGTAGAATGTCCAATAAAGTTCACATACTTATATACTTAATTTGATGCTGAATCTCACTGAGCTTTAGGGTTGATTTTTGCAAATTATTACCCAATTTAAGATAAACATGTTCATAATAAAGAAAACCTTGCTAACATTAAATTATACTTTTGTTATTACCGTACATTCCAAATTAGAAACGGATGATCAGGACCGTGTGATAGTTATTAATTTTTTTTTTTGGCACCAGTGTGATAGTTATTAATTGATCAAACTATAAAATTTAAAAAAATATAACGCTAAATAAGGATTTTAGTTTCATTTTTTTTTAAAGTTTTCTACATTAACCTGATTTGATAGTTTTACTCATTTACTAACAGAATTTTCTATAATATCCCATTTACAGAGATTGCGTTTGAAGTTTTAAATAAATTTCTGTTCCTGTAGAGAGCAGAATAATATTAGACAAAAATGCAATCGTTTTCTTGGGGGAAAAAAGGAAAAAGAAACAACAAAAAGGGGTGATCAATCAAGGTCAGTTTTGTCATGAGACAAAAGAGGCATGGGCCTCGGGCGCTCAGATCAAGGGACGAATTTTTGTGTTGGGCAATTCTCAACCCTGAGCTCTTCTTATTCTTCTTCTCCTTCTTTTGTTATAAATATAATGGAGCGGAATAATTTAAAAAGAAATGATTGAACAATTAAATTATGAATGTTTGATTAATATTTTTGCTTCTAAAATTCGAAGAACGATATTGTTTAAGTGAGTAGTTTTTTTAAACTTTTGTCAGCCTTATTATTTGTTTATAAGTCACAACGGTTTGCTCTTGCCAAAAACGTACAGTTGGGAAAATTTCCATTGTGGAGAACAAAGCATTAATATAGATGATTGCAGCCTTATGGGCTCGTCTTATTGAAGTTTTATTAGTTTATGTCATTATACTTTGTTGGCCTAATTTGTACTATAGTTTTTGTAAGTTAATTGTTAATGGGTTTGTAGTGATGTAAAGCTTGTTTTTCCCCCTATTAATTAGCTCCCCACTAAAAAAAAATTGTCCAAGGGCGCTAACTTGTAGTTTTACCTTAGACTATACATGTCACATAACCAACCGACACTAGACTCAATGTTCTTTTTGTTTGACATGTTCCCTATATTGTCAGCTTTAGGAGGAGTGTCCCCAATATGGAATTTGAAGAATTTTTTAAGATTTACAGATTTCATGGATTTTAATAGAATTCTACAGAGTCCATCAGATTCTACTAGAATTTTATGAAATTCTATACCATAGATTTGTGTGGATTTTAATAGATTTTAATAGAATTTATTGTCGTCCTCAAATATAGAATTAATGAATTTTTATAAAACTACCATAACTTCATGATCATCAAAAAAATGCAAAAAAAAAAAAAACATAAATAGTTAAACAAAGTCATTAACCAAAAAAAAAAGAAGAAGAAAAAAATAGTTCCATAAAGTAGTTATATTACAAAAATATAATTTGAAATTGTCAAAAATTTGTTAAATTTGTAAAAAGAAAATCATAGTCTTTTGAATCAATCTCTATTCTCTTCATTTCAGATATCTCTCCACATTTCTTGAGCTATGTTATTTCTCCATTAATTTGCATTTTCTCTTTGTTCTTCTTGAGTTTGGATAATATCCACATCATCTTCAATTTCTATTAATAAAAATGGTTGAGATGAATCATCGTCATCCGGTTCAATAGGAAATTCATCAGAACGACATTCTTTGCGAAGAAAATTATGCAATTATGCAAAAGCCAATACTAACTCTGCTTGCGTTCTGAATGGGAATGGAGACGCTGACTTAAAAATTGCAAATCTTGATTTGAATATGCCGAATATTCTCTCAACTACATTTCTCAACTACATATACAAAAGCTCATCATTGCTAAAATAATTCGATAATACATTATTTTCAATTAATTAATTTCACAAGTGGTACAGAAATTAATTCAATAACATGTTTTCAATTAATCACAAGTCGTGCAGAAACTAATGGCTTGTATTAATTAATTCGATAATACAAAATCGTTCAAGTGAGTTAGGAAAATTCTTTGTGAATTCAACTTTTCATTCCTAGGGTATAAGCAATTTCACGGTGAGCAAAATCATTGAACTCACGAAAATAAAAACAAGAATCCACAATGTTTATTTACAAAATCTAGTATCGGCTCAAAAATACAAATGGAGAAGAAATTACCTTATCAAATTATTGTCGTAAGAGGATGTCAAAGGAGAAGGAACTTGCGTTGAGAAGTTGAGAGGTAGAAGACGAATAAACGATACGGGAGAGAGAAATATAAGTTCTGATTTTTTTGTTTCTACTATAAACAATCTTTTTTTTTAATTGGGAAAAATGGATTTTGAAATCCGAGAGGGGGGGGATGGGATTTGTGTGGAATTTTTCCTTCAGAAATATAGCTTATAATTCCATCTAAATCCATTCAAATCCATTCATATAAGAAATCCATGGAATCCATGGAATGTTTGAGGATGCTTGATTTTCGTGAAATCCATTAAAATCTAAGTTGAGGACACCAAAATTTGATTGATTCCATAAAAATCTAAATTGAGGATACGCGGAATGTCATGGAATTCTAAATTCCTTTAAATTTCATGGTTGGGGACACCCCCTTAAGCTCAATTGAATTTGGTGAAGAAGTGTCAAATATTCTATGATGTTCATTGGATACTATTTTATAGAGTCTAATGTATACGTGGCAAATGTCTATTGGACATATGGAAGATGATGACCCTATTCCTCTCTAATTTGTCTAATAGACACTTACCACATATACAATCAATTTTATAAAATAGTGTCCAATGGGTATCATAAAAGAACTAGTAGGAGCTTTGGGAAGTTTTAAGTAATACTATTTATCTAGACTGGAGACCTAGTTGGTATTACTACATTGGGGAATGAGTAGAGATGCATAAATATATGTGAGCATTTAATTATTCAACAGTTAATAAAGAAATGATAATTAGACTGTAGACATAAATAACATTATTCTTTTTTAATAAAACTTTTTTTTTTAAAAGGACTCATAAATACTAATAATAATTAAATAAGAAGAAAAATGAAGTTTGGGGGGGGGGTTCAAGCATTTTAATAAGCAAAGACATCATTTTTTTTTTAATGAAATACAATTTCATTGCATATCACTATGTGTCACGGTATTAAGTTGTATAATCCAACAAAAGGAAAATGAATGACCAAGTGTAAAATAAGTAATAGTGTGGGCAGTCATATAGCAAAGACATTCTTTACTGCCACACCCCACAATATAATCCTATGGATACTCATTACTGAACTTTACTTGTCCAAGAAATATTAGTTATACTTTTTTCAACCGGTCCGGCAATAGAAACAGATTAAACTCTGAATTTGGTAGCGGGCTTCAAATTCAGAGCCCAATCTATTTTTTTAGAAAATTTATTTTTTCAATTGCATGAAAATAAATAGTAAATTATTTTTATGGAACATAAAAAGTAATAAGTAGAGCGAGTAAGATCACATCCAATCCACTAAGACATTAGACACGCAATGATAACCGCATATATCTAAGATATTAGTAAGACATATATTGATGAGTAATAAAACGAAACCCGGCCCCCTCCCATCGAATCAAAGACGAAGACATGAAAACCACACTTTTTAAACGGTACGTGTTTAATGATTTATTCTTTGAAGAAATTGTAAAAAATAATCACTTTTAATATACTAAGTTCAAAAGTGATCACTTTCTAAACCTATATAAAAAGAATAATGTTATGTAGCACTAGTACTGTTTGGCACCAGTCTATGTGACAACTAATGTGGTATTGAATGATAAGTGAAATTAAATATATGAATAAAGGACCCACTTGATTTGACTTATCATTCAGTGCCACATTGATATAGTGTCAAGCACCAGTGGTGCTAAATAGCACTACTCATATAAAAATGTTAATTTCCCTATTTTTTAGACAAAATTGCCTATGAACAAAAATTCTAATATTAATCCTAAAAGCTCTAATTCTTTGATCTCTTTATTCGGGTATCAATCTAAGCAATTGAACCCATCAAAATCTTCCTTAACACCTACTGAATAATACCTAAACAACCCGTGAACGAAAAATTTCATAATTGAAGAAACCCCAAATAACGACTTGCATCACATGTTCATCGCTAAATCTATAGTGATCGGGCAGGAATTCGACATCAGTATAGAAGGGAAAGTTGCTTAGAATGGTGAGACGAAGTCAACTGCAGCGGTCTGTGACCAGAATTTGTTGGCTGATGGCTTGCACGCGCCGACGCACATGAGTAGTTTTGACTGGCTCTTCTTCCGAAAATCCTCCATACCCCCAAGAGGCCCTTCCGACAGTCAGACATGTCGTATCTATATGGCAAATTTTTCTTTTTTTGGTATGAAAGAAAACTATCTAGATTTAAAACATGTAACAGTTGAGATCTACGGTTCAACTATATGGAATGTAATGTAAAAGTGGTTCCACAAAGACGTAACCATCGAGAGTTATCGCGATTAAATGTCAAGATATACTATTAAATTGTATGGATATTTTTTTAGCAAACTATATATAATGTCGAGAATCAGCACTCATAATTGTAATTGTAGAAGTATACAGATTAATTGTAGAAATATACAGATATAAAGAAAAATTATTGCTTAAAGGTAATAATAATATACTTTTATTTTAAAAAATGGTCATTTTTACACAAATTTTTTAAATGAGCCATATTTGAACTTCTTGTTTTGAATTTAGAAATTGTCCCTTCTTGAAGAAATTGTCCCTTTATTCTTTTCCATAAATGGTCATATCCCATAAAAATGATTGTAAAGGTCAATTGCACAAATGTTGATAAGATTTTGACATGATCAAATGTAGACCTTGTTTATTGAAAGATCAATAATTCTGAAAACTACTTTTTTTTTTTATTCATTTCCAATATACTTGTATATGTGATATATTCGTAGTCGATTTTACATCAATATATGTCTTTATTTTGCATGTATCATGATAATGTATCCATTTTAGTTTGTTCCAACCACTTGGATGTTGTACAACCACATTTTTTTTGGCTCTTTTCCCTGTTGGCAACATTTATAATTAACCACTAAATTTCAATGCAAATAATAATGACCAAGCTATTACCAGATTAATATTATATTATCTTCACAATTTTATTAAGAATTTCAACACTCCAATTCCTAAGCAACATTTTAATTAGTATCTAATCTTTAGAATTGCGTGCATTTTATTACCTTATCCCCCTAATGGTAAGAGACTAAGAGCTCTGCCAACGCCTTTCTTTATGGTGTTGCTGCAATTAACCTTGGGTTAGCTAGTCCATTCTCTTGTATGATTAGTTTTTGAGTTTTTGATTCATTTTTCAATTTTGTATTTTGAGAGAAGACTTAAGAAAAAATGGATTCATTTTTAGGTTTTTTTTTTTAACAAAAATTTTCTTATTTTCGAAACAAAGAATAGTTTTTTTTAAAAAAAAAAAAAGCCCAAAGAGAACATGCCTTTAGGGTTTGACTTTTGAGTTTGAGGTAATGAAGCCGGTATAATTTAGAATAAGGTAAATGACTTCGTAAATTAAATGGAATGAGAAGAAAAACGAATTAAATGGAATGAGAAAAAAAAACGAATTAACTTTTTTTTAAATCTTTAAAAATAACAATTTCTGCACAAGTAGTATTTTTTTTTTTAACATTATAGGGAGTGTAGGTTGTTGAATTTTCTCTATTATATTATTTAATCGTACTTCTCTTGGACGCAATGTCCCCCCGCCCCCGGGGAGGCGGGGGCGGGGGGGGGGGCTAAAAGCCCGTGGATAAAAATTGTGTGCTTCTCTCTCTCTCTCTCTCATTTTTCCTTTGGGAGTCCGATAAATCTTTTATATATTACTATTTCTATAATTTATTTTACAATTTATACACGTGGTATTATCCTGTAAAATCTTACATTTTAATATTTGTGCAGGAATTAATGAATTTCTACCATGTGTGCAAATTGTACAAATAGTTCTAGAGAGAGCAATACGTATAGCATAGTTCTTGGAACCAGGGCTGACCTTAAGAATTTAAGTACCCTGTACTACAATACAGATAGTACCATTTTTATTTCAATTAAACTAAATAAGGATTATATTAGAAAAAATAAATTATATTCTAATTACAATATTTCATATTAAAAACAATCATTTTTATTATGATGCCATATTTGCTTATTAACTTGTTGGCTCTATGTTATGATTTTTTTTTAGTTTTGGCTTTTGATGATTAACGACAATAAGCCTTAAAGGTAGGCCTTCCTTAATATTTTTAAATAATAAAATACATTCTAATTTTTAACTCAATAACTTTTATTAAATTTTTCTAAAAATTCGTGTTTCAATAATACATAATTTTAACGAATGACATTATAAAAATTTTTCAAATATTTTAAAGGTCACATCTATAAAAAAAATTTTTTTTTAGTGCCCATTTAATAATAAGACCTTGTGCGATCGTACCACCTGTACACCTTCAGGGCCACCTATGCTTAGAAGTAATGAAACTTGGAATTGAAATGATTGACTTTAGAGGTTTACCTTTCATGGAAATATGACGGATGGGTTTAGTCATTTAAACACACTAGTAGTTCAAATGTGCATTGCACATTTTTTGTATAACTACAAAAGGATTCACATTAATGTTAAAGATTAATAACGTATTTAAGAGTTTTCATCAGACCACAATAATAGAGTCTCTTTCAAGTACTTCTCAGAAATTTTGTTAAAAAACTTTCCTCCAATATGGCATACATAGATGCGTGCTATACGGATTTAAAATATACAAAGTAATTTAAGTTTGAAATACACATGGATGCATAGCACATGTCGTGAGAAGTTTTTTAACAAAACTTTTGGGAAGTGCTTGAAAATTTCCCGATAATAGATGCATCAAACTATAAAGAGGAAAAAAAGACTAAATAAAAAGAAATAATCTCATTACAAAGTCTTTGGTAGCATTCATCTTTTCAATTGTTTCTCAACATAATGCTCTCTAATTTCCATTTTTCTATATGATAATTGAAATTCTTCTATGGCTTTGAGGAAAGTAAAAGTAAAAATTGCTTACTTTATTAAAAAACAGTTGCATCAAGCTAATAGTTTTTGAATTATTATTATTAAAGGAATAATAATTATTATTCCACTATCTATAGTACTCTTTTCTATTACTTTTTCCATTCTTTTTGTAATTGCCTATATAGCAGAATCATCATAAAATGCAAATTATAAACTAATTGGTTATATAAGAGTTCCAATGAAAAAAAAGAAGGAAAAACACACATAAGAGTCCATACATAATGCTTCCAATTGTTTTTGGTATATTTCTCCATTGCAAGAGGAATAAAGAAAAATAGAGAAGAAATTGAATATGATCTACCAATTTTTGAAATAAACACATCACTATTCTTGTAATATGCAATGACATGTGATTTTAAAATGTAAGAATATTGTTGAATAGTGTTTGCATATGTTGAAAATACGTTTAAGATGAATAGTTATGTACACTAAAAATGTAGTGTAATTATATTGAATAAGTGAATGTTTCACATATTTATAATTTTAACATATTGTAGTTGTGATAATAAATAAAACAGTGCACTCAAAAAACTATAATAGAAAATTCAAAGAACTAAATTTTCATAAATGAAATTTTGCTATTAATACATTAGAATTGTACCATAGAAGAAAAAGGTAAGGAAAAAAATGATTATATCATTTATAAATTTATTAAAAGTCAAGTTATCAAAAGACAATTAAAACCAAAAAGTTAAAAAATTTATTTCACTATAGAACAGGTTAAAAGTTGTAATTAATTGAGCCTTGTAACCAACTTTTGATGGGTTAAGAAAAAAGTTATTTATTAAGATTTTAAATATATGAAATAATTACACCCAGGATATTTTTGGTATTAAAAGAAAAAGCTAGGAATAAAGTGGGAAAGTGAATGTTTTACACACATCCTCACTTTTATATATTAGTGATAATGCATGACACATCATCATTGGGGAAAAAAGAGAGGAAAATGAGGGGAAAAAGTCCTTGAACTTATATTTGACATAATTGGTTTACATGTACTCGTGGTAGATTAAGCATGAAAATATGACACCCTCGGGGGTAATTTATGACACTACAAATCTGGTCTGGGTCACGTGTAATAATGTAGACAATTATGTCAACAATTATATATACAGATATAGAGCATGTCGGACTAAATAATGGCGGTTGTCTGGCACAGCGTCCGATCATACTAGTAGCTGCCTTATTTGCTCATTACTCATTAGGAAAAAAAAAGAAAAATCTAACAAATCCGTCTCCGTCTATGACGAACGCTGGAGCACGAGGCGAAGATGTCTCACAATTTCTTTCAGCGCCAAGCTTGATTCTTTCTCCATCTTCACAAAACCAAATCGAATACAAAATTATAAATTTGTCAACCCATGCATAATTAAATCTATACTAATAATTATTTGGAGATGATAAATTGATAATTACCTTTGCATTAATGCTAATTTCTACTGCAAAACTTCCAAACGACGTAGCATTCACGTTGATAATAGACAAATGGAGCTTCTCTACCTCGGTAAGTACTTTGGACAGAACCCCTTTGTGTTTCTCGCAGTGGATTCTCAGAAGAACGTATTCGTTGCAAACTTTACCATCGATTTCCGGTAGCTCGCAGCCGTTGTTATTCTCGTCGGAAGATCCCTCGTCGTCGTCCTCGATTAAGAGCTGAGATTTCTTAACCAGTACCACGGATTCAACGGTTTGTTTTGTCGCTTGTTCCTCCAGCGTCTTCACGCGCTTCTGAAGCTGTTTCAGATACTCGATGGCATCTCCCAGTACAGAAGTTTTATCCACCTGCAAATATTGTCGGTCAATAGTACTCCTCCAATTACAATCACAATCACAATCAAATAATACTATGCACTTGTTTGAAACACAAAAATTATCCAAAAATTATAATTTCATCTACCTACCATTTGATTTTAGATCAACTGCCTTAACAATTCAACATATTATTTGTACGTAAAAAGTGAACATATATAGACTACTAAACTACGTCAATCTTGGTTCTTGTGCCCTTTTTATTAACATAGAACTTATTATCAGTTGAACGGCACTTTTGGCTAATGAAACTTATGAAAAGTAGATATGAGTATCCAATTAATCAATTAATTAACTTGCTCTGTAACTGCTTGCTAGTTCTCTATTGGTTGGTGTATGAAGTCAATATTCTTAAAGTACTAGAAACGTTTTAAAATTTATCAACACAAACATGTGTTTAATTAGCGTACCTTCTTGAGGCCGGGAACTAAGGCTG
Organism: Nyctanthes arbor-tristis; assembly: GCA_963692815.1. Lineage (NCBI taxonomy): Eukaryota > Viridiplantae > Streptophyta > Magnoliopsida > Lamiales > Oleaceae > Nyctanthes > Nyctanthes arbor-tristis. Next base: position 1,588 of record CAVNYN010225489.1, on the reverse strand, counting down.
AAAGAGCGACGAATCGCTGGCTGAGGAGCTCGCGGCGCTTCCTTTCAGCGATTATGTGGTCATAGGTTTGGGATGGTGGGCGAACCCGGCTTGTTTTCTTTGTTGTTTGTGTGGCTTTAGCCGCAGCCTCTTCAGGATTCCTCAAAACTTCAGAAATTGCAGCCTTTTCTTCAGGATTCAAAGAACTAAGATTACATTGCTGAGGACTTCCTAAAGGGGAACTCGAGTTGCCAAAATTAAGAATGATTGGAGTAGAAGAAGTGGCCGGGGCGTCAAAATAATTATTGGGCTTGTGCTGCTTTGTTGGTGACTCCATGCGGGGAGAAGGACACAAACTTGAGATTGAGCTGCTACTAGGAATCATGGGTATTGAGGTGGATGAATTGGTTCCTGGGGACAAATTTTCACCAAGAAGAGCACTCAGTTCATTGTCAAACGAGTCCAAGAAATCAGCCGGATCCCCAAACATCGAATTGTCCATTACCTGTGAATCGAACTACATAGTCAGTTAACGTAATCAAAACTTCAGGAATTCAGGACGTATAATTTCTTACCATTTCAGAGAAGTATGAAGCGGTTGAGATATCCATTAGTGTTCTGTTTAATTTTCTTAGTTCCTGCAGTACCACAGCCAAGAGAAATTAAACGATATGGGAAGAAATTTCGTGGTGAACGGAGTTGCATGAACAAGTTAAATAGGAGAGAGATTAATGGATTCATGTGATGGAGGTTTAACTCCCAAGGATTTCTTTCCATTATTTCTTTTTCTTTTTTAGTTCTTTTCCATTTTTACTGACGAGGACAGAAGACCTACACGTATTACCAAAAGGGTAAGAGGTGCAACAGGTCCTTACGGTCGGACATTATTGTGCAAAAGGTCTTTACTTTTAATTTTTTGGCAACTTGATCTCTACCTTCATATTTCTTTTGCACAATTCATCCTTATAGTTTTTTTTTAACAGGAAACAATCCATCCTTATAGTTATTTGTCTCTAATTTTCTCCATTTTCAAAAGGACATGTTTGTCCATCAACAGTAAAAAATTAAAAAAATAAAATAAAACAAGGTTCCAAAACTAATTTGCATTATTGAAAAATAGTTATTTTTGATATTTTCAATAATGCAAATTATTTTAATTAACTTCAACAATATTTAGGATTTCAATTGTAATCTTTTTAAAATTTTGAATCATGTTCGGACAAAAACGCCCTTTTAAAAATGGAGAAAAATAAAAGCGAACTAATATAAGGATGAATTGTGCAAAAAAAAAAATATGAAGGTAGGGATGAATTGGGGGTAAAAATCAACTGTAAAGTTTGAGAAAGAGAAGGGATTACTTGATGTCTTCCTGGACAAAGAGATCTTCTTTACAGTAAGTGATTAATTACAACTGCAGGTGTTCAGGTCAAGTTTTCCATTTAATAAATAATATTGCTTTTTGGCTTCTAGCATTTTGGTTTCAGTCTCGTGCCGTAGTCAATAACAACATATTTGGTGCTTAATGTGATACATCACAATTTTTAGTAGAAAAATTTTGTTTTACGCATTCTCTTGTAAGAGAATTTTTTTTTTAATTTTTATTATATAT
>CAVNYN010225487.1:0-18650 GCA_963692815.1 Nyctanthes arbor-tristis | reverse complement strand
CTCAGCTCGTATATATATAATCTAGTCTTCTGAAATTTTTGGTGCTTAAAACTTTTCGGTTAACATTTGTATTTTCCTTTTTTATTTTATTATATTTTGATTTGGTTGTAATCAGAAAATTTAGAACATATTTGTGTGTGCGAGTGCATATTTGTATCTATATATCAGTAAAATTTAAGATTTTTGTGTTTAAAATTTCCCTAGCCTAAAACTTTTGGTCAACATGTTGATCAATATTTGTGTTTTCCCTTTTTTTATTTTGTTTATTCCCATTTTTTGAATTTTTATTTTATTTTAGTTCTTGTCCATATATATATATATATCTATATGTGTGTGTGTGTGTGTAAAATTCAAGAGTTTTTTTTCTGAACTATTGGTCAACATTTGCGTTTTTGTTATAAACTAAAAGAAGAGAAAATAGAGAGAAAAGTTAGAGTGAAAACTCGTAAATTTATTTTTATTTACAACATATGATGTCTATTTATACACAGACAAGTATGTTACCCAATAAAGACTTAGAACACAAATCAACTAACTTGAAGTGGTGGTTAAGAAAACTAATGGTGGCTAGGGTTTAAGGGGTAAAATTGTCATTCACTAAATACAATAATTATTTACGACATTCCCCCTTAAATGACTATTATATATAATAATTGTATCATCAAAAACTTTTTTTGGAAAAAACCCAGTGGGAAAAATCTACCTAACTAAAGAAAAAGAATACAGCTAATTCTGATCAACTTTGGAGTGTCTAAGTGCTGCCTCATTAAAACATTGCTAGAAAAATCCAGTGGGACAAAAACTGATAGAAGGAAAAAGAATACATCTACTTCCCCTAATTTCGACCACAATGGTTCTCATGCTTAGCCATCCACATCTCTCCAATATCTTCAATACTTTGAAATATATTCTATGTCAGGCAGCATCAACTCTTCAGGAGTTATATATCAAGGGTTAATATCATATATGTCACAGATATTTATTGCACAAAGAATATGTCTAGTTAAAACCTTACATGAAAAAAAAACCCAGCAAGAAAAAATCCAAGTGAAGGAAAAAGAGTACATTATTCTTTGGATACGTCATCGATGTTACCTCGTTAAAAACCTTGTTAGGAAAACCTATTGGCACAAAACTTTAGTCAAGGAAAAAAGAGTACAATGTGTATCACCGTCATATTAACTGGCAATGTATACAAGAACTTTAAGTTCTTTATATGCTTCATTCAAGCATATCAAATCTAATGATATATTTTCATATATTGTCAGTCAAATGAAACTTCAAGTTTTAATAACATCCACCACTTATTTAATGCTCTTTTAGCATAATTATCCATCATTATATTATTGACATTATAACAATTTACAGGATTGTCTTTTTATCTTGGCCAATATTCAATGTCAACAATTTTGATGAAACTAATTCATCATCCTCGCTATTTATTGAACTTATAAGCTTGCGTAGTCGACTATTATTTCTTATTTATTCCATCTAGTCTCAGTATAGACATAACTTATCGAGATCTCTTTATTTCAGTAATTCTAGGTACCTGAGCCTGTTTAGGCAGTTTTTAATTAGTTATGTCTGTATACTCTTCTAAAATACATGCCTCAAAAGGACGATTACAAGTATCTGCTCCATTTTCCTTTTCATGGATATTTATTTGGGAATCGACCATGTCATGCTTCAAGCAGGCTATTAATATCTCAAATCCTCTTATAGGATTTTATATCAATTCAAGATGGAGCATTTAACATAGTATATCTATTAGTAACTATGCAATCAGTAATCTTAAATATATATTATTACAAAATTCAAGTTTATATTATGCATATGAGTATTACAATTTGCATTTCATATACTTATTACCAACTATCAAATTTTCCTCTAGTGCTGAGATGACTGTTCAGTTTAAAAAACAGTCAGAAAAACATGATACAATATATCATCCTTCATGGATGAAGCATACAAATAAAGATTTTCAAATCTAATTTGAATTCTCAACATTATAATAATATCCATCCTAGCTTTTATAGTGAGGCGACTATACATATCGCACTTATCAATTTTAGATGGAGGCTTCTGATTTAAGTTAAATATGAGGGCATCATATACTCTATTGGCATGTTATATAAAAATTGCTGCAAGTGAAAGATCAATATCACTTAAACACAAATGGTTTGTTCTCAATTTGGTGTAACAAATGAATTGAGGCGTATAATATTGTTTTGCTAACCTAGGCAATTAATATCCCAAACAATATATGAATATTTAATTACTTTTGGGATAAAATTCACTAGCAAGATCATATGTCTTTTATGATATCTGGAACTTTTGCTCATAATGAATCAATTTAGCAAATATTCTCGTAAACTTCTGGTTACGAGTTTGACATGTGACCTCTAGTGGATCCAAATTTATAAATAATCTAGAAGGTCACATGAAGGGTGAGAGGGCCTACATGGTTCACCTTGAATTTTTTCCAGATATATTTGAAACTCAGTTCCAAATAGCTAGTGATTATTAATAGTCGAATTGCCTGAGAACTTGCAGCTCACGAGAATTCGTTTCAGCGAAAGAGTCTTCTATTCGTCAAATAATTCTCGATAGTTCTTATTATCAATAAATCAAGATGGTCTAACCGGTCATGCCAAATAATAAAATTTTCATAATATTGAACTTATGGTCCAATATAACAAGTAATGTATTTGGACAACACTCCCAAACATTTTAAGCAAAAGACATCATATTCTCAACCCAAGACATGCCTCATGGGAGAATACTGATGATAGATGATTAGCTTTATACGAACCATCACTACAATATTGAACATGGCATGATCCTTAATAGAAGTTGGAAGTTTTGTTTTTATAAACAATGGTCTAATAATTAACTGAACAGTTCTGCTAAACAATTCTGAGTATGAAGATGAGCAACTAAATGTTCGATCTCAATTCCAATTGCAATGCAATAATCATTGAATGCTTAATATCAAAACTCACCAGTGTTATCATAACGAATTTTCTTGATTGAGGAATTGGGCTTTTTAGTTTTATTCTAGGAGCAAGTAGTGTAGCAAACACTGCATTTCTAGTTGAAAACAAGCGAACATGGGATACCTAGTAGAAGCATCAATTAATACCATAAATTTATAAATGGTCCATATAGTGGGTATACCTGCCCATATATATTTCCATGAATTCTTTCTAAAAAAATTGGAGACTCAATATTAACTTTCATACTGGAAGGCTTGATGACTAACTTGCCTTGCTCACAAGAAGCAATAGGAGACCATTTGATGAAAGAATCTTCTGGTTCTTTAGATTATTCCCATCTAAATTATCTACCCAATCATAATTACTCATATATACCAAAACATATCATGCCAATGTATAAAGTTCTTTCAGTCAACAAACTTCGGGTTCGTGACATTATTTGTCCCAATTGTTTTTATGAATGTATAATACACTCTAAATGGTAGTGCCAGGAATTTTACCTTTATCTGTTTTTGGGCAGATACAAAGGAATTTATGCGAAATTAACTTTTTGCATTATCTCAATGCAATATACATTGAATATCTTTAAAAATCAGTAAATTTATCTTGAATTTGTTAAAATACATCATCAAAATACAATTTAGTATTATTTGTCAAAATAATACAAGCTCTTTTGGAGCTTTTGATGATGTTCGATGCACCTGATATTTTCTTAACGTTATTTTCAACTAATATTAATTCCATAAAGTGCTTTTTGTCTTGAAGAATGATATGTATAATTGCACTGATAATCAGGGTACTAATTCTCTCTTTTGGGTCAACAAAGTAGCCAGAAACATAAAGGGAGTCATAATAACTGGAAAGTCATAACCAGGGAAAGTAGTTTCCACTTGCCCTTTTCTTTTGATATATTTGTAGTAAAGATCCACAAAATATTTTGTCGTATGACATGTACGAGTTCAATGCCCTTTCATGTCACATCTAAAGAATATTATTTATACTCATTTTTAGATGAGCTCTCATTATTGGATGCTTTATGCATCTTACTGGTAGGGTTTTGTTTAAGAGTTATCCACGTTTTCACCCACGGTTCTTGATGAGATATTGCATTTGCTTTAGGTAATGCAATAAAACTAGTAGGCCGTAACTCATGATTTTTCATATATCATGTGGATCTTTGACGGTAAAATACTCAACTTTGAGTTAGACATAATAACGAAGGAAACTAAGCGCTTTTGCACAATCCTTAGATGTGTTTCCTTTTTTTGTTGTCTTACCCAAGCCACTTAAGATCTATAACATCAATGGTTCATGACAAATAATTCTTATCAATACATCACGTGCAACTAACTAAAATTTGATGATATTGGTTATTTGTGTAACATTATGATATGTAAAGTCATAAATTCAATATCAACAGGATATGAATATTTATACTCTTATTCAGGGACTATTATTTTAGATATCACCAATATCTATAGCCATCAAGACATATGCTACTTCAGGAGCATAGTAAATTATACTTTTGAAATCAATATGAGTTATTGCTACTTCGGGAGCGATAGATCAATAGTTTTTAGGAATATTGAATTACCAAGAGTATATAGCATTCTTTATAATATTACAATTAGTCGTGTTACTTCGGGAGCAACAACTTATTTAATCTAACTGAATTAATTGACTAAAAGTAAATAATAGAAAAATAAATAAATAATGTATATAATGAATAATAAAAAGATATTGTTGTTTCATAATGAGCAATATAAAATATTCTTCAAGAATATTTATTTACTGTATTTTTCTTCAAGAAAACACAGATCTAAATCTCATATATCATGCTATTCAAAAGCACATCATATTAAATTAAAATATGATGAGATCATGTTGTATTCTTCAGGAATCACAACATATTAATTTTAATAATCTTCAGGACTATCAAGAATTAGATAACCGTATTTCTTCAAGAATTACACAAATATTATATGACTTTTCTAAAGCCAGTCATATTCTTCTAGAACATGAGATGTAATTGGTGGTTCTTCAGGAACAACAAGAATAATATATGCCAAGACTCTTCAGAAACCAATCATATTCTTCTGGAATATGGAGCATAAATTGTGATTTTTCATCGATCACGGATGATAATATCTAAATCACAATAATCTTCCAGATTATTAATAGATTTTTGAACGATCGTGTCTCTTCAAGAAACCACGATTAATAATGTATATATGTCAAGGCTCTTCTAGAGCTAATCATATTCTTTATGAATATAAGGTATAATAGTGATTCTTCAGAAACCATAATGAATCACAAGAATAATATTTAAATTACAATAATCTTCAGGATTATTGGTGAAACTTTAAAAATCTCATTTCATCTGAAAATAAGGATTAATATAAATCGATTAGACGATTTATAATAACAATAATCGAAGAAAAATATATAAACATCGATTAATATCCTCATCAAATATGAATCTATGATTACTTACACACAATCACATAAAATACTAATTAAACATGTTTAACAAAACAAGTAGTGTAGAGATTCCAAATAAATAAACAAGATATACCATTATGCATGAATAAGTTGATTTTCCAATATGGATTGGATCTGCATGGAACATTCGATTAAGCAATTTGGTTTAAACAGTACTAGAGATTTGGGTTCTATTCAAATTCTTTTTTGAAAAAACGTGGAAGTCACCCGTGGATACAAAGTAAAAAAGTTTTTTTTTAATCATCTACATATCAACTTGATTTGAATCCATTGGAAAAGAAAACGATTAGAAAGCATAAAAAGAAATATAAGAGAATCGTGCTGATAACGTATTATAAACTATAAGAAAAGAATAAAAAATAAAGAGAAAAGCTGGATAGAAAACTAGTAAATTATATTTTCATTCACAACACATGATGTTTATTTATACACGTACAAGTGTGTTGCCCAAGAAAGATTTGGAGCACAAGTCGACTAACTTGGAGTGGTGGCTAAGAAAACTAATGGCGGCTAGGGTTTAAGGGGTAGAATTATCATACACTAAATACAATAATTATTTACAACCATTTTCCTTTATTTTTCTTTATTTATTCCCCTTTTCTGAATTTTATTTTATTTTATTTTTGTTATTATGTAAAAATAATTTACCTTTTGTCTTCAAATTCAAAATGAAAGTTGATCTTTTTTTCCTTCTTGTTTTTTTTTGGGGGGGTGGGGGGCTTCTTTATCGATTTCTGAAAACTTCCCCATGGGCATTTAAACTTAAACGCTCATAGTCTCACTGAATAACAGCGGGGGCATTTATTGGATGACTTCCGAACAAATTTTTTTATTAAAAAAATTCTATAAAGGAATATATATTTATATATTTATATAATTCAAGAGAAAAGGTTTTCACCCAAAACTTTTCATCAACATTTCTGTTTTCCTTTAGGGTAATTATATTCACACTACAAATTTTACTAACTACACCACACATCAATTACATTTAAAATCCTTTAGCTTCATATTTAGATCCTTAACTTTTTTACGTCATAGTTTTATATATAATTTTTTAATATTTATTTCATCTTGTCTACAGTGATGTCTATCTTGTAAAAACTCCATTAAAAGAAACACTATATATTTTAAATAAGTAAAATAGTGAAAAATATAAAAGCAAAACAATAAGTTTTCTCATGATTTTGAATATATTATCAAATTTTTTTTGAATAAAAGTAATCATTAAGAACAAGGAGATCTAATTAATGAATGTGCAAAATAAAGAAACAAAAGATATTAAGGGGTATAATAATGTCATAAAGAATAAATTTAAGGGGTTTTAAATACAATAAAAAAGTGATGCATTAGTAAAAATGGTGGTGTGAATATATTTTCCCTTTCCTTTACCTTATTTTAATTTATTTGTTCCCCTTTTCTGACTATTTATTTTATTTTAGTTTAGTTCTTAACCAAAAATAATTCAATTTTTGTCTTCAAATTCAAATGAAAATTGATTTTTATCATTTAGTTTTTACTTCTGTATTCATTTTAAAAACTCTTCACGTGCATTTAGAAATTGTATATTTTAGGTAAATTCTAATTCACGGTTCGTTCCAGGGGTTTTTAAAATGATATATATTTTTAATTCCAAAAATTAATCTACAAAGGAATCTATATATATATATATATATATACACATTTAAAGAGATGATAGTTTCCTCTTTTTTTTCCCACCCAAACTCGCTTGCTAAATCTATAACTCTGATCTTAGCCATTGATTTTATCCACTTTATCTTAGCCAATGATTCCATTTTATTTTTATTTTTTTAAATCAATTGAATTAATTTGAATTAATTACTTACATTTTATGTTTCCTTTTTAATATTTTAATCATATTATCTTTTATTTTTTATTTACACCAAAACTCTGTTGATTCTCCCTGAATCACGTCTCTTTTGTTTACGCCTCATTCTTCCTCCTTCAATTTAGATTTCAATCAAAATCCCCTTTCTTGAAGAAGCCGATTTGGATAACAAATAGATCACATTGTATTAATCATTTGTTCGTTAGCCACAACTTTTTGAAATCTGGTGAAAATGACTCTCGACTATCTTTGGTAAGAGCCCTAATCGTATTTGCATGCTATGTTTCCATAATTATGTTGACATTTATTATGGAAGATTCATATCAATATTACGAAGCCCAATTTCGGCGAGTCCTTCGCGATCCATTTACTTAATCCGGAACTCTGTTATCATTGGATAATCGTTATCATCCTCGATATTTAAGGTAAACTTCAGGTAATTTTCTTCTTCTTTTTGAAAATCCCGAACCCTAATTATATTTTAGTAGATTTTTATAGAAACCTAATTTTATCGGATACCAATTTTATATCCGAATGTTATCACATAATAATTTCAGCCTTATTTCAATTTATGGTAAATTTTGTTATACCTTTTAGAATCCCTAACCATAATTATATATTCGAATAGTTTATAGAATTTAAAGAATAGTCATTTATGTGAAACTTCAACTTTGGTAAGTTTGTCCGTGATTTTGGTTCAAACAATAACTCTAATTCATTTATGATTCCTCTTTAGAGCCCACATTATTTAGGGCTTCGTTTATAGTTCTATTTAAGAAGGCTTCACATTGATATAGATTATCAATTATCGTACACATCAGTTGTTGCATTTGGCTACTATAATGGGATTATATTTGGCTACTGTAATGGGATTTGCGTGTAATGGGAAAATATAAAAATTTAGTTGGTATGGGATTGTATTTGGCTACTGTAAAGGGATTTACATGTCAAAAATTTCATTTATTAGTATGTTATATTCGTTAGTAATTTTGAAGAATTTTTAACCTTGATTAATGGGATGATTCTACCAAGGAAATGCCAAAGGTATGTATAAGTGTACTACCTATGAGTTCTTCCAAATTTTGTTTTTACCGTTGCCTGTTAATTTCCAATACATCCCTTCAATTCTATTTTTCAGTCTCTTGAACTTCAACTATCCATTTATAACTGTATTGGACACTCAAAATCAATCACAGTGCAACAAGAACTTAAAAATGAAAGTACACCAGATGTTGCGTGTCTTTGCGGTTGCCACAAGGTTATTCTGCCTCCATTGGACAGAAACAACTTTAGGATTAATGCTACTACAAACAGAGATTTAGGAGGGTAAGGTCACTGCAAATAGGAAACTTGGGTGGAACAGCCTGTTGGATAATTTCAATCAGTTTTGGGGACAATTCAAGCCACTATTTTTGGGGCTTTCCCCTCCTTTTTTCTCTTTTTTTTTCTTAAAAAAAATCTTTTCTTCTTCAATGAACTACCAAGCTTCCATAATCAATTTCTTCTTTACTTTATTGTTTGTATGTCCCAGTACATCTGTGAAATCCTATTACTTAATAGGAAAAGCTCTAGTTTAGTGTATTTGTGTTGGTGTTCTCATAATTGTTTACACATCTGATAGACATTGTTGACTACTTAGCTTTGAGCTAGCTTTTTGTATATAGTTTTAAGAGTATTCATCAGATTATCAAAGAAGAACCATTAAAGTATAAAAAGAGGACTAGGCTTCTATATTCCTAGAGATAAGTTTGGCATAAATTTTTAAAGAAAATTGTGCGGTTTCTTGAATTTGGCAACAGGTTATGTCATATTAAACATATTAGATGTATTTATTTAATTTCATATTCTTGCTTAATTGCTCTTAGTTTCACAGTAATAAGCATTGGGCAGATTTTTTGAGTAAAAATTGTTCTATATAATTGCTTTTGATATGGATTTCAGGTTTTGAGGCAAGTTAATGAACTCTTCACCGGTCGATAAATGATTTTGCAGAGGAATTTGGAATTTCATTGACTTATGATCAAGAATTCTTGATGAGAAAGAAATGAATTATCTTTTTATATGCGATTTGTCAACCATAAACAACTTCAAGTAAAATCATTTTACATGTGCTTACTTAGACTTAATTAGGGATTACAAATCCGGAAAGTTTAAAAGCCAATCCTAATGTAATCAGTGGTATTAATTGTTGTCTAACCACTTTCAGTGCCTAAGATCATGGGGTAATATTTAATGTGGTAGTTTCAACAATAGATTCATGTTATAGTTTCAACAAATGATTACTGGCCTGATCCTTCCTGAATTTGAGAGAAAACACTAGTGTTAGTTTTGGTAGCCAAGCAAAAATCACGGTTCATGTTTCTTTATGATACCAATGATGTTTTTATTGGAAACAATTGTTAAAATAGAAAATTTTGTAATTATAGATTGTGGCATAGTTATTGATCTCTATTAATTATGGAAAATGTCAATTAATGTTTGTTCATGCGCTCTGTTAACTAAAAGATATTGAAGTGATAATTGTTAGTCTATTTTGGAAAATGATCAATTTTTAGTCTATTCTACATCATTTTTTTAACTATGATTTTTGAAAATTTATTGACACCAACATTTTCCTACCCTTCAAATATTTGACCTTGGAATGCATTTGATAGATTTTGAGCATACCTAAAATGCAAGGTTATCTAAATTGAGAACTGGCGACATACAATGGTTCTTCTTTAGATTTAGAGACATTTTGAATGGATTTGGCATTTCATCCTAATCTAAATAGAGGGAAAAATTAACTGTCCAAGTATTTGTCATATGTTGATATTGAGCATTTAAAGGAGTCATGGAATATGGAGCTGATGTTTGGAATGTGGAACTTGGAAGAAATTTGAAAAAGGTGCTTGGTATATGGCTTGGCATTAGTTATTTGGATTTGCCTATATTGAAATTTCATGTATTTTCTTTTTGGATATGTAATTTATGTAGTAACTAATCATTCTACTTCTAAAAGATTTTAAGTTTGTTTACTAATTTTTGTTGGAAGTAGAGATACATCCGAGAGAGAAGTCAGAACAATCCCATTCATCATGGTCTAATCCGAATGGATTTTGTTGAATGAATTGTTCCATTCTTGTATGCCCTACTTCTTAGTGAATTTTTTCCTACTTGGACCCGCCGTACTTCCTTTGACTACTCCTGAGATATAGTGGAAATATTTTGTTATGGTGGCGAGTGGGAAGTGAAAAGACCAATGCAGCAGAGAATGACCGCATGAATCGGAATCCACTTATTAAGACAAACGACCGAGAAAGAAAGGCTCCGTGTTCTCCAAGTGGTTGATCTTAGCTTAGCATGCTATCCGCTGCTTCATTTCGTATAGTGATAACCCTTTCTCTTATAGGGGTCTATTTTCTCTGACTTGACTCGGCTTGACCTACTTGACTCTGCAGTTAGAGTATCGCTTTCATACGGTGAGAGTCATTAGTTCAAATCCAATAGTAGGTAAAACTGAATGAAACCCCTGCTTTTGCCAGCATGACAGTAAGCACAGACTGACAGCAAGGAGTCATGATCAAAGCATTGGTTGCTTCTACTTGTGACCTTCTTCAATTGCCTTTAGACCTTAATATCAAGGAATCCCACTTCTTCCACAAGTAGGAGGAGACCAAGAGGGTCATAAACCCCAACAGCAAACCTTTCACCGCGCCACACAATTCTTTCGCGAAGCGCTCTCTCAGACGTTTCCACTCCTGCCCTCGTAAGCAAAGAGGTTTCAAGATACCAGGCGACAAATGAAAGTGAACAGCTCCAAGCAAATCTTCTAGATCTAGAGAACCTTTCCTTTTCTTCTCTCTTCTTTCCCTTATCTCCTGGGTCCTTAACCGAATTTTCTCCATTTTGCTTAGTTGGTACCCTCCAAAGGTGGCTGGCCAGTGATCTTTGCGGTAGCGGGGGTAGAATTCAGAAGGCTGGCTGGGGTTGTGTCCTTCCGAATGGACGAGGTCGGCTCGGTGACCGAGGGCTTGCGTGGGGTCTTATAGAGCCACGGGCTTGGACGTCATTTCTTCATTTCTATGCTTTTTTGAGGCCCGAGTGGAGGCATATCGAACGGATTCACAATAAACAATCATCAAAGTGAAAAATAGAAACGGGAGGCTTACTAGTGACGATGTCGGGCAGGGTGCCATAGAAAGATGTTTAGGGGTAGTGGCTGTAAGTTCGAAGGCTTTTGTGTTATTCAAGTGAGGAGGTGAATAAGCAGAAAAGGAAATAATTAGGCTTTCAACTTACGTTCTCTGAATGGAAGGGGTGACTGGGATAAGTGATATACAAAAAGCACTATGATTTATTCGCTTCCAGGACGTCACGCCCGTGCATCTCCTGACTGTAATAGTTGGGCTTGGCTCTGCTCGCCGGTTGTGCTGCGTGAGCCTCTAAGCAAGCGAAAGTCTTTGGGGTAATCACCGCGCGTCCTTCCCATGCTCCGTGACAATGGCGGTGCCCCGAAACAAAAAGGCCACCCTAGGCCGCTAGGGCAGGGCCGTATCCCGATCCGGATGCCATGAAATCAAACCTACTTTTTCCATTTGGTTCAGTTTTAAAGTAATTATGTTTGACAAACTATAAGATTATCGATGATAAGTAAGAATTACCTAAATTATCTTCAACCTTTATCTGATAAAAATCTATTTAATAAAATAGTAAACTAATAAGATGTAACTCGAATAGACCGCAAAAGCAATTAAAAATAATTAGAGAACAGTAAACTTTATATAAATAAGACCCCATTTACTTGATTTTGTTTCAAAATCCAACTAGTTTCAATAGATATTTTATATTCTTAATTTAAGTATTTGAATATAATCAAGTATAATTTGAGTTGCTTAACCTATAATGTTATATTTTGAGGAATTAAAATATTTAGTAAAATAACTATAGGGAAAACAAATGAATTATAAAAGACGACATAAGATATTAAATTCAGACAAAAACTATGTATAAAAACCAAAGAAACGGGGAGCCCTTCTAATCTCAGACATTTCTTTCTATCTTAAAAATTACATCTCATTCATCAATCAACAATTTTAAATGCACTCATATTATCACTAAACCAGAATTTTGTTTTGATGGTAGAAGAAGATAAGGGAAAATTGAAATCAGAACAACTAAATCTAATCAAATCAATTTAAATTAGAACATCAAAGATATAGATGACCGCAAGAATTACCGCAACAAATCTAAAAAGTCTAAAATATTCCCCAAAATGCAGTTTTTGCGGGAAAATTACGGTACAATTGTAGCACAAACTACTTTCCTTATAACTAATGAAATATAACAGAGAAAAAAGCCCAATTAATACATAAGCTTCAAATGAGATATTGTCAAAATATGTTTATGAAAGTGCTATTTTGTTCAAGCATCTAAATGCCAAAATTTTAGAAAAATATGTTCAGGTAACTACTATATAATTTCTATAGAAAATTTTCTTAAGGCTATTAATTAAATTAGTTAAAAATTAGCTTATTAAATAACTAAAATGAACCAAATTATCACAAAGAATTCGTTATTATAGTACCAAACTTAGTCAAAGAATTTGACAATCATAAATGAATTAAGTCATTTGACATTTTTTCTCATATTCTCATATTACTTACACATTAATAATTTTTTAATTAAAGTATAAAAAAGGGTTCAGTTTAGTTTAAGCGGCTTTTTAAATATCAAAACATAAACCAAACCATTTCAAGAGGTTTGCAATTTTCTCAAATCAAACCAAACTATTTCACTTTTCAAACCAAACCAATCCAAACTATTTTTCACAAAATTTGTTCAGTTTTTCAGTTTGGCGGTTTATTTGTTCAACCTAGTATCTGCACCGAATAAAATGGGGTGTTATCTGACTAAAAAGCTATGTGGGGTGGGTACTAATAATACCATAATTGAATAGTGTAATTTCCAAAGACACCTTCTAGTTTCCACCAGCTTTGAGGGTTGACCTCAAAGCCCATCTAGTGTGCGAATGAGAACGGGGACAGAATAAAAATAAAATATAAAAAGTGAAAAAGGTGATATCACGTCATACCTCTAAAAGTATGCACGTTATTCATTAAAAAAAATTAAAAAAATTCTAGGAAGATATGAAAATATAATATGAATAAGTGATATATGTGACAGATTTGCATTGGATGACGAAAAATTAGTCATGTGATCATCACTCAATAAATGTGTGTCATGTGAGAATGTCACTTATTAATGTCACTTTTCGATGTCTCCTTAAAATTGCTCTATTTATAAGGACATTTACCAGAAAATGACAAAAATATCTTAATAAGATGAGGCCACTTAAGCACACTAGTTTTTCCATCTGTGTGTTGGACGGATTTAATCCTGTAGCAATATAAAATGAACTGAAACTATAGTACATGTAAGGTAACTTAAATAATTACGTAAAAGCAGTGATTGAACGAACCATTTTAAATACTTTCAAATCATTTTTTTAAGTATTACAAATTTTGAAATTTTTTTCCCTTTTTATAGACATCATTTTGTCGTTTTATTTCTTAAGTTTGCATCTTGATCATATATTAAGACTTTCAATCCAGAACGATTTGTAACCCCAGAAACTACTTACATAAAATTGTCCATAACTTAATATTGGCTTTTTTTTGGAAGATTCCTACATAAGACAACTTTGACCTTGATTCTTAGTAATTGTCATAACACAGGAGACGGCCAATGGAAATTGCCTCATTTCAAACTACCATTGTTGAGCCTAGAATCTATTTGTCGTTCCATAGGTGTAAACAAAAACATCGAATTATATGTCTAGATATTCTTACTAAAATGTTTGCTTCGTTTCCATACAACAAAACTTTGAACATTTGTGGAGGTTCTTTCATCAGTTCAACGTTCACTTTCTCATGCATACAACACAACGAAAACTTAGGGGATCGACATGTTTTGTTTCACTTATCTATTCTCTCTTCAAACCAAAAAATAGCTTTACAAAAGAGTTATGCTATTTATCTAGACTGGATATCGTTCTCCAGGCTAGTTGGCATCACTCTGTTGGAGGATAAGTTGATATGCATAAATACAAGGGGTCCTCATTTATTCAATGGCCAATGTAGTGATGACAACTAGACTGAAGACCTGTCTCCCGTCTAGATAAATAATATTATTCTTTACGAAACCCACATTATATAGCAACATAAAAAATTTAAACAATCAAACTTTGCATAATATAAATTCCATAGAGCTGCTAACACTCACTCTGTGAATGAATTTTACAAATATTTAATGCAACTATCTCCATAACTTGACAAAATATAAGCATACATGCAAAAAAAAATTCACACAAAATAACTTTAGTTAAAAAGTTATCCACGAAATAAGAATTACTTAAGTTAAAAAAATCAAAATTATTTAGATGAATCACCTTAAACAACATGATAGAACATTTGTAGAAGCCTAGAAGGAACCACGACCTACAAATCAAAAAAAAAAAAAGGATGCATATAATTTGGTTGGAAAAAAATTAAAAAACAAATAATGAAATGGATGATATTAAAGTTATTAATTGATCGATTTTCCTACATCGATAATGGGTAGTTTTTTTATTAGGTTAACTAACAACACAAATGAGTTGACCATTTTATAAGTGAATAATTTTTAAAATTAAGAAAGTGGGAAGTTTTTATCTTTGGTGGGGTTAGTTTGCTGGAAAGTGGGTAGTTACAAAGAGATAATTTATATTAACATTTTATTATATTTGGAGAAATATACCTTTGAAGAAATAATAAATTCTGTCATTGAAAAAGCTGAAATGTACATAAATTATGTCATTGGGAAAGGAAGAAACTTAACTAATGAAAAAAAAATAAAAAAATGAAAGCAAAAGGTACTTTAAAAATGAGGAAAAAACAATGAAGTGCCAAGAACATGGAATCTATATATATATATATATATAAGGAAAGAAGTCTGCGGTAAAATGTAACACAATTTTCCCTCCAAAATTGCATTTTAGGGGGATATTTTAGACTTTTTACATTCGTTGTGGTAATTATTGCGGTCATCTATAGCTTTGTTGTTCCGATTTGAATTGATTTAATTTGATTAGGTGGTTGTGATTTCAATTTTCCCTTATCTTCTTCTATCTTTAAGATAAGATTCTATTCTATTCTGGTTTTGTGACAATCTTCATTTAAAATTACTGATTGGATGTAATTTAATTTTTTAGATAGGAAAAATGTCTAAAATTGGAAAGTCTCTCCGTTTTGCCGATTTTTATATATAATTTTTGTCTAAATTTAATATCTTCTATCGTCTTTTATAATTCTTTTGTTTTCCCTTTAGTTATTTTACTAAATATTTTAATTCGTCAAAATATTACATTATAGTCTAAGAAGCTCAAATTCAATCCTTAAAAGAGAAATCTTTAAAAAATATCAGTCATGTTACATATATGAAATAAAACTAATTACCCAAATTCTAAATATGAATCAGTTTCTATATATTTATATTTAATGGGTGACTTTATACCTATATACTTTTATATTCAAAAACTTAAATTAGGAATGCAAAATATTTATTAAAAGTATTTGGATTCCAAAACGAAATCAAGTAAATGTAGGTGTTATTTAGTTTACTTTTTTAATCATTTTTAATCGCTTTTGCGGTCTACTCAAATTATGTCTTATTAGTTTGTTATTTTATATTTTATTAAATGGATTTTTTATCAAATAAGGTTTGGAGATAATTTAGTTAATTCTAGCATATTATCAATAATCTTATCATTGGTCAAACAAAATTAGTTTATTTTAGATAAGTGCATTCATCATCTTATTATAAACCACTTATTTTGAAAACTTTCCTAAAAAAATTAAACTGATTTATACCAAGTGCTTATTAGGTTACTTATTTTGTAATCATCTAACAATAACTTTTTTAATCATGTAGACTTTATTTATATATTTCAAAATATTCTAATATACTAACTCAATAAATAAATAAAATGATTTTTGATAAATAGTTTATAATTAACAATTTTTTTTGACGGAGTTTATAATTAACATTTTAAATTTATAAAATATCTATTATAACATAGTTACTAAGTAAAATAAAATACTTTATTTCCTAAGGTCACGTAATTAGATTTCATATATCCATTTTAATATAACAAGTATTAGTCTATGACAAATAACAAAATATTGCGGTTTACAAGTACTTATAATCACACGTTATTCAATCTTACGTATTAACTATTACATATAACTTGTTTTGGTATTACCTGTGCAACGAAAGGGTGAAAATATAGTTAATAAATAAAGGAGAAATGGAAAAGGGGGAAAAAATACAAACATGGAGCTGTAAAACCGCCGTGAAATGAAAATGGAAAACCTATCCAAATTCGGTTAACCTAAAGCTAGTTGGTTACCAATCTCTATATTAATTAAATGAAAGAGGTGCGGTACCTTTGTATCGCAGTTTTCTCCCTAAAAAATCTGTTATGAGGGTTTTTTTAGACAATTTGTTTCATATTGCGGTAACTTGTGTCGTATCCTAAATTTTTTAATTTTTTTAAAATTTTTTTATATGTAAACTTAAAATATACTAAACACATGAGTCCTTTTGTTTTTTTTTTTTTTTATGAATATACATGGGTTCCAAATACTTGGAAAATTATATGAACGTATATATAATTTGATTTTGACCTTCTTCCTTCAATTCAAATATGCTACTCTTTTAAGATAAATTTACTTATGGTTACTTTAATAGAGGAAACATAAGTCCGTTCAACTTATTTTTCACGGTAAATATGTAGATTCAAAAATTCTTTTTGTGTAAAAATTCTTTTGTTGGAGCACAATAGTCTTTTTTTTCCCTTGAAAGTAATCATCTTAATCCTTATTCCATTATAATTTACACACACACACACACACATACATATAATAAACACAAAACGTTTAATGGTGTATAACACTCAATGCAATTAGTTCCAAGTAATGCATCAATAATATAAATATGAAAAGGTTTTTTAGTAAATTAATGAAATAAGGACAACTAAGTAATTTAAAAAATATGTAAGGACAAAAAGGGAAATCAAAAGTTTTTTCCCATCTACACTTCTACATATTAGTGATACAGGGAATTCCATGTACAGGGCCCAATGGAGGAAATTTCACGTCTGAAATCCCTCAAGATTCCTTTTAATGCCATCCAAGTTTTTAAGCTAATCTTGGTTTCGTCATTGGCCCCCATGCATCATGGGTTAATCTTAGAACTTGTTTGATGCTCATTATTTGTCAAAATGTGAGGAAATTATAATGAAGAGAGAGAGGTCAAATATGTATTGAAAATGTAAAAAGGTTAGAAATATGTGGTTGTAATTAAACAGTTGTCAAATTAAATATCAAATTATAGTAGGTAAAATTATGAATTAGGAGAATAAAGAGAATCAAACAAGCTCTTTGCTAGGATTGCCCATTTCAATTGATGAAGTGACACGTGCTAGGGGAACTTAAACTTACATCTATCAAATACACATGGACTAGGCTTCCAAAGTGGCTAGGTCTTTGCTCGCCATCGGACCCTTGGCTTTAGTTGTCCAAATCGGGCTACAATCTATTCATTGCTGTTCGTGTAAAATATATGTGTGAAATTTATAAGTGTATAGGTCGAACAAGTAATAGAGTAAACTATGCGTCCGAGTTATCGTTCCCACGAGGATCGAATTGAGTACCAAAATTATTAGTTCAAACTTTATTTGAACGATCAAATTTTGAGTTTCATTAAAAAGCAAAAATAAAATAATAAGTTAATAAAACTAAGCAAATAAAATATATACAATATTTGAGAGGGAATAATATGACGGATATGTGTCAGGACTCATGACTTCACCATAATTGGACCACCTAGTCTTGTGACAATTAATCTATATTAACGATCGAATATCACGAAATTAATCTATTCCTCTCGAAGCTAATTAACCATACTCAATTAGGCCCCCTCACATATTTCGAAGTGAGCGCGTTATCAACCATTTTAAGTGTATTAATCAACAAGAATTTCATGTAAGCCTCCCTGAAGTTCAACCTACGGTGACCACACTAACCACAAGTAAATATCTTTGTCTTGTCTTAATTGATGATTCTTATTGCATAAGCTAACTTAAATATTCCTCTCTTGAGTTCAACAAAAGTCAATAGATTCATTTATCTGTTGGCCAAAAAGATGAAGACAAAAGAATATACCAATAAGAATTTAATATAAGAATTAATTGCATAAATTAAGCAGGAAATACATTAATATGGCCT
>CAVNYN010225484.1:0-19025 GCA_963692815.1 Nyctanthes arbor-tristis | reverse complement strand
CAAGTCGAAGAATTCGCGCTTAATGACTAGAACAAACTTTTAGTCCGCCCTCAAGTATAAAGGTCTGCGATCTAAGTTAGAACAAGCTTCTAACTAGCGACCTAACACTTGACCATGACTAGAACAAGCTTTTAGTTTGCGCTCAAGTCGAAGAATTTGTGCTCAATGACTATAACAAGCTTTTAGTCCACGCTCAAGTATAAAGATCTGCGATCTAAGTTAGAACAAGCTTCTAACTAGCGACCTAACACTTGACCACGACTAGAACAAGCTCGTAGCCTGCGCTCAATAAGGGGATCCGCGACCAAGGTCTAGACCAGCTTCCTGCTTAGCGATCTAACACTCAGAGGTAGGTTGCCAAGGCTCCTAACTCGAAGGATAAAGGCAAGCTGTTAGTCCGACACGACACACTCAGAGAAATCCTCCGATCTACTATGACAACGTGTGAGGGACGTGGGACTAGGACGAGTTTCTTGGTAAAGCCTTCTAATACTTGATACAGGATATGTCCTCACGACGCTCTTCCGATCAAACGGGCATAAGCGGAGATGAGTTCTCCATTAAAGAAGAACGGCGTACGATACATTGCTTTGACGAATATATAAATGAGCTAACACTTGAAGAAATTTTCATTATAGTCATCAAAGATTACAAAAGGGAAAAAGAATTGGGGTACAAAAAATTCCTAAACTTGACCTTCAAAGGATGAGGCTACGTTTCTCCTAGCTGGAGTAATGGTCTCAACCCCCCTGGTGGAAGCCGCATCTTTAGCACGCTCTCTGTCAGTAGCAGGGATCTCCATGCCTTCTCTTGTAGGGGCCGACAACTTGGTGGGGGCAGGAGCTTCTGATACGATTTCGACCTCCTCATCTTCATCGTCAGAGCTCACAAAGCCACACTCCTCTTTCAGTTTGGCAACTTGCTCCTTGAGGAAGGTTAAGTCACACTCAGGACGCTCCCTCATAATCTCGCCAAGGATCTCCTTCACCGTCTCATAGTAAAGGCCGGCGTTAGCACTCTTGAACTCTTCAGAGGCCTTATATTTAGCAACTGCCTCCTGGTATCCAACGAGCTCGCTAGTGGCAGCTCTTCTCTCAGCCTCCCTCAAAATCTGCTCATGGCTTGACCTCTCTGCCACTAGCTGGGTCGCCAAGTCCTCGAACTTCCTCTTCCAAGCCTCGAGCTCAGTCTGGAGATCGGCTGACTCCCCCTGGCTACATGCAGTTTCTACTCTTTCTCCCTAAGAGCCAACTCCGCCTCCTCCTCAGCCTTACTGGCCTCAGCCGTCTGGCAAAAAAGTTTATTGTTCTCCTTAAGGAAACGCACCACACGGGCCATAGCTGTTCATCCAAGATAGCCGACCAAGCTCGCATCACCAGCTTGCCTGCAGAAGCTCTGCCATCGTCCGATCTGGCCACGAAGCCTTCCCACTTCCTAGACCAACCCCATGCCACGCTGCTTATGGCATTTGTGACGGGCCCTGGCATCCCCGGGATGTTGGAGGAAAAGGGTTTCCTGGCTAAGTTGAATTTGAGCAGCGCCTTTGGCTTTTTGCCGATAAATTTCTCTATCTTAGCCCGCCTAGCTTGGTTCACTGGGAGATAAAGATCTTCACCCAGAATTTCGATGGGTCCTTTAGCATGTCGCTCCTAGTGAGAAGCAATGGGCGCAGGGGTAGTTGGAAGGACGGGGGAGGATTGGCCATGGGCTCCCAGATGGCCAACTGCCTTTTCCTAGGTCACTCCGAGGTGGCTGCATTGTCAGCTGTCATAGGCCTCTTCCCAGTGGCCTTCTCTTGCCTTACTTTCTTCTTCTCCTCCTGCCTTCTCAAAGCCTCATTGAGCTACTCAGCGGTCCTCATCTCCTCGCCTTTATCGCGCACTACTTTCCTTTTCTCCTACGCAGTTCTCTTCCTCTCGGCCTCTCGAATAGCCCGCCTTTGGCCCTTGGAAAGATACTTTTCCCTGAAAATGAACAAGTGTCAGGACACTAAAAATATCTAAAAGGCAGGATGTTCACGTGCAAAAGAAAAGCTTACAGTTGCTCGGATTCCTAGAAATATGCTCGGACCTGGGAACAGACAGGTAGGTACTTATTAGGAAATCCTCGTCCGTCAAATCAGCGACGTGATGATGATGCTTCGGTATTTGGGCTACGATCTCAGCCCACTCCCGAAACATCGCAGATAATGCTCGACCTCACTTGATACCTAACAAAAAAGAAAATACAGTTAAAGTGTCAATCTGTCAGCTCGCAGAAGAAGTTCTGTCGAAAATATGCTTACTGGGTTCCATGTAGCTCGTAGCGATGCTCGTGTCCTCGTCGCTAGAACTCGGCGGACTCCTCCACTCACCTCCCACCAAAAACCAGCTCTCTTTCCAACGGGAGCCGGATTCAGATACCCTCTCACCAAGTTTCCCCAGAGATTTAAGGCCCTAGCCTTAGACCGTGCAACTAAGTAAAACCACCCTCTCCCAGAGGGTAAAGTCCTTAGCACGGAGTATGAATTGAAGTCCTCCGGACTCAGATATCCCCATCCTTTGTGTTGCCACAAAGCAAGGACTCTAATGTTTGTCCTCTAACTCGCAGGTGTAATTTGAGATGGGGAGATCGGAAGACC
Organism: Nyctanthes arbor-tristis; assembly: GCA_963692815.1. NCBI lineage: Eukaryota > Viridiplantae > Streptophyta > Magnoliopsida > Lamiales > Oleaceae > Nyctanthes > Nyctanthes arbor-tristis. The sequence goes on along the minus strand of CAVNYN010225484.1, from coordinate 16,405 downwards.
TCAATAGCCCAGTGACAGGCTGCGGAAGCAGAACGCAAAAGCCGGCCTCGAACGTCCTGATGCTCGTTGCTACACAGCTCCTGGGGGACAATGAGCCCACTTCCCTTTATAAGGGACCCAAAGCGTGATGCGGTTAGGAACGCGGTAATCCTGCCTTATCGCATATTGGTCAGTCTCCTTTATTTTGGAAGGAATATGTTTGCACACCCACTGTCGGTCTTTATCACTAATCACCGCCACCAGAGGCCTCCCACTGGAACTCACCTCCTCATCATTCGTCCAATCAAACTGGACTCATAGCGCCGAATCTGGCATTGCCCTTGCCGTTTCCTCATCCGTGGACCATTCCACTTCTACTGCTACAACTTTACCTATATCACTCACCGGAAGAGACCCCTTTCTACCCTCCATACTGTGAAATCCCCTCATACACTAGAAGATTACTCAGGGTTTCCGACATGTTAGTAGAAAAATCCCCTATAAATCAGAAAAAGAGTGTTTTTACCTTGGCACTGATATTATCTCGGAAGCTTTGAGATCACAAGGAAGTCTGAAGAAAGTGGAAATAGAAAACTCTTGGAAACTGGCTGCAAAAGAAGACAATGTGGTGGGAGAAAAGGAATGAACAAAAGTATATAAATAGAGTTTTGTGAGAAGATAGAAGGGCAACGGCCGCGTGGGATACTGGGAGCTTAAAAAGAAACATTCAGAGTAATGATTATTACCTTTAAGACCCCTGAGCACACCATTCCATTGAACGACGGACAGGTGGAAAAGAGCGCCGTCTCAACCCCTTTTCGAAATTCAAAGAGTTATATTTCATGCAGTAAAAAGTTTCAAGAGAATCGCCAATTAACCTTCAAGGCCGATAACCTTGGGCTCAAGGAACAGCGACCTTTAGGGGGCATTTTGTAGCCACCAGGTCATAAAAGTCAGTGAGGGTTAAAGGTCAACAAAGGTCAACGAGTATATGGTCTAGCTCCTCACCCAACCCAACGACCTGGCGACCTAACGACCAGAAGGCCTAGAGACCCGATTCAGCGATCTGGGGGCGGACATCTACTCCAGCACTTACGGTTGATGGGATGCTAGCATTAAATGTGAAACGGTAGTTACCTGCCCCATTCATGGCTTAAACAGCCATTAGTCAAAAGTGGAGGATTAACCCCTACCGATTGGACACTTGCGTCATCCTTGTGGGTCCGCATTAAATATATGCAATCATTATCCCCATGCAAACAAGCAAATATAACTATAAATATAGGCAAACAGAAATGTGAAAGGGTTTGACACCCAAACCTCACTCTTCTTGTCTTTCACACATTTATAGTCTTCCATTTATTACAAACACTACAAATATACCTTTCCTTTTCTGTATTTACTACTTATACCAATTCGAATACAAATTTTCCACGAATATAAATCTTCTTTGTTGAGTCGAAAGCTAAATTTGGTATCAACAGGCCTATTTCCTTGTGCAATGTCCTTTACAAGCTCATTGCAAAGGTATCAGCTAACCGTATGTGGGAAGTTCTCCCTAATCTTATCTCAGAATCTTAGTCTGCCTTTGTGCCTAGAAGAAGCATTACGGATAATGTTCTTGTCGTGTTCGAGCTGATTCACTATATGAAACATAAGAGGAAATAGAAGAAAGGAGAGGTAGCGCTTAAAATCGACATAAGCAAAGTTTATGATTGTGTCAGCTGGAAGTACTTGGAGTTAATCATGGAGAAGTTAGGATTTGCTAAAGAATGGATTGACCTTATTATGGTATGTGTGACTACAGTTAAATATTCGGTAAGGGTGAATGGGAAGGAGGTGGGACCTATTACATCATCGAGAGGGCTAAGATTAGGCGACCCACTATCACTTTATCTGTTCATCATCTGTGCAGAAGGGCTTTCAACAGTTATTAAGAAGGCTCCAGTAACAACCTATGAAATTCACCTCCATGCGTTATTCATTTTAGAGCTTTTGAAATTCTATTATATAGTACTCCACAAGAGCTTCACATAGACACTAAGAACTCTTGATTTGAACTTCATTTGATCTTTCAAAAATTAAGTCGAAAGACAAGACGATAAAAAATATATATATATATAGTGGCAACCATGTGTGTGTGTATATATATACATGGTTGCCAAGTGGTAACCATATAGTGAAACAACACATACCCATGTGAAGGAAATGGAGAAGGAATTTGGAAGGCTTTTATTAGGTGTTGTGGCATAAAATTGGTGCTTGCCACTTGTCAAGAAAAGGTAGGAGGCAAATGGCTATAAATAGGCTAGTTTCTCCCTATTTTCCATGCACCAACCGTCCCTTCTCTCTCTCTTTTCCCCATTTCTACAAATTACTTCTTGTTTTACACTTTAACTTATTGCCATGTTAGTCCTATAACTATAAAATATGTTCTTTACATAATGAAATCTTATACTCTATGCACCAAATATCGGAGTAAGCTATCCACATATGAGAGAAATAATGATTGAGGATTAGATCCTCTTTATACACTATGAAATTTAAGAATACGAGGGAAAATTCAAAGGCAAGAGGGGATAAAGAATGAGGAAGCAAGAAGAGAATAACTTAGTAATCCCGATTAGGGATTTAATGTGAGTGATCTTTACACCCCATTTATTATGTGTTTATGAATATGCTTACATGAAATGTTTGAGAAATGCCCATGTGTTACTTGTTCTTGTGATCATGATGATGTTCTCTAATGTCAAGTGTTGTCTATGATCAAACCTATGATGAGAGAAGTTATGCTATGTGAAATAAGCTATGTGATTCAGTTCATGTTACGGAAAGCAATTAAAGCACAATGCCCCATGTGTTACTTGTTCTTGTGATCATGATGATGTTCTCTAATGTCAAGTGTTGTCCATGATCAAACCTATGATGAGATAAGTTATGCTATGTGAAATAAGCTATGTGATTCAGTTTATGTTACGAAAAGCAATTAAAACACAAGTGCTTTTTCAGAAAATGAATTACATCTAGATCTTCCCCATCAGTTTCAGAACAGAATTATATTCGGTACATGAAATGTTTAGTGCCAAGGCACTTTTTCAAGGTTGTGGGAGACTACCTTGATCAAACTTTCAGAATCAGTTATGGTTTTATGAGACACCTAGGTGACCTCTGATGAAACCTCATGTTATATTATAACTGAACCAGTTATATTGAGCACTCGAGGTAAGACAGGTCTATGATATAATTCGGGCCCAAACTCACGTTTTTAAAGGAAAAACTTACATGTATAAAGGTTTCTCATTGAGTATTATATATTCATTGTTTTCCATATTTTGAAAACTTTAAGTGCTTGGAACTATATGAAAGGAGCTCTTAGGAAGCCTCGGACATGGGTATCTACATGCCAATGTTATCGGGTCACAACCTACGGGGAATGGCTGTCTCATCACTGCGAACCGTTGGCCATGACTAATAAGAATAATTGAAAATAAAATAATAATCAATTGACGAAGTAATATATGAGATGGACAAATTGGATATGGACATACCTATGCTTTTGGGAGTAATGACAGAACAGAACCTATGCTGGACCTTGGCTAAATCTTGGACAGGGTGTTTCAAGTGGACTTATTACAGACTTAAAATAATAAATATTGAAATAATAACACCTAAACTCTTGTAAGGAGAAGAAAGCAAGTGCAGCTCACGGTCGGGGTGTTACAAGTGGTATCAGAGCAGGTAACTCATGTCTAGGTCATTGCACAGAGAGTAGGAGGATTATTCATGGGTGTAGGGTTGCGAGACATGCTCCCGGTATTTCTCACCTATTTTTTGCGAATGACAGTTTCCTTTTTTCTGTGCCACTATAGATGAAGCGAATGTATTAAAGGAGGTACTCAGAATATATAAAGTTGTATCCAGCCAGACGGTGAACTTTGCGAAATCTGGAATCTTCTTCAGCTCTAATGTCCCCTAAGAGGTTCGATCTAATATCTCTTCAATGCTTAATGTGTTAACTCCATTGGATACGGTGATTGGAAGAAAAAAAACGCATGTGCTTAGTTTCTTAAGGGAGCGATTATGGAAGAAGTTAAATGGGTGGTCGCGTAAGATGCTTTCTAAGGTTGGGAGGACAATTTTGGTTAAAATGGTGGCTCAAGCACTTCATACTTATTGCATGTCAATGTTTCTTCTCCTAATTACTTTATGTGAGGAGTTGCAGAGGATGATGAATTCCTTTTAGTGGGGATTGAAGGCGAATGGGCAAAAAAGCATTAATTGTGTGCCCGCAAGGAAGACGGAGGCATGGGTTTTCGTGATTTGGCAGCTTTCAACTTAGATATGTGTGGAAAGCAGGGCTGGAATGTTATTTCCCAGCCCAGTGCTCTTGTTTCTCGTGTACTCAAAGCCAGATACTTTCCTAGGGAGGAATTTTTAGATGCTCAACTGGGTTACAATCTCAATTTTACTTGGAAGAGCATTTGGTCTTTTCGCATGGTTTTGGAGACGGGTTGCCGATGGAGAGTTGGGGATGGTACAAGCATCATGTTTGGAAGGATCGTTGGATACAGAGGGAGCTTAATTTCAAGGTGGAGATTATGGAATATTCGGGATTGGAGAATATGACTGTGAGTGAACTGGTTGATGGGGATGGATAGTGGAATTTGGAACTTATTGATGGATTATTCTCTAACAGAGATGCGGAAAATATAAAGAACATTCCTTTGAGTTCCCGGCCAAGCACAGACCAATAGATGTGGCATTAGAGTAAAAATGGGTCTTATCTTGTGAAATCTGGTTATAGGATTGCGAAGGATTTGAAGGAGACAGTGGAGGGCAGCCATGAAAGGGATAAATGGGGGGCGGTTTGGAGGATGAAAATCCCCCCCCTAAAATGCAAATCTTCATTTGGGGGGTGAGCCGATTGTTTACCCACTAGAGAAAGCTTGAGCAAGAGAGGCGTGCCTACCTCTTCTACATGTGTGCCTACCTCTTCTACATATGTCATGTGTGATAGAGAGGTGGAGATTAATGTTCATACATTCTTGCAATGCCCATTTGCTAGGAGTTGCTGGAGAGAAGCCAATATGGATGGTTCTTTGGGGCAATACATAACCATAAAGGATTGGGTCTTCAACAAAGTGATGAATCGAGAACCTCATGCTATCAACCAAACTTGTGCTATTATTTGGACAGAAAGAATGCCAAACTTTGGAAGAGGCAAGCTCAAGGGCGAAGACAAACAGTTCATTCAGGTTTGGCGGCATTGTATGAATAGGTAGAAGCACAACAGCAGCTCAAGCCGGCAGTACAATCGACTGCAACTCGAACAACTTGGTCTAAACCTCCTTTGGGGTATGTCAAGTGCAACATAGATGCTGCTTGGACCAATGGAGACAGAAGAACATGTATTGGTGTTATAGTCCATAGCGATAAAGGAGAGCTGATTGAATGCAAGATGGAATTGATACATAGAGCTTCTTCAGCTAGAGGAGCCGAGGCATTGGGTCTCAGATCTGCTATTATGTGGTTGCTTAGCTTGGGTTTCAATATGGTCATGTTTGAGCTGGATACAAAGGGAGTAGTGGATGCTATGCATTCTACAGCTGAAGACAACTCGGAATTTGGCATGATTATTTGGAATTGCAAGACTCTACTTCATCAACAGCACATGTTTGAGGTTAAGTTTGTTAATAGACAAGCAAACTTAGTGGCACACACATTAGCTAGGAGAGCCAAAACGAGTGCTAATTCTTGCTTATTTAGAGTGGCTTATCCTTGGCTTTCTAATGCTCTCTCTCGGGATGTATCCAACTCTATGAGTTTGAATGAAAATTAAGTTTTTATTGTTAAAAAAAAAAAGTTGAAGGGAAATTGGACATAAGAGAAGCTCTTTCACCTTTTTCCCATCTAAAATTGGTTTTTGCCCCCATCGCCCATACAACATAAACTATTTTGCATTTGTTGGGTGAAAAAAAAACCCCACTAAATTTCAAAGCTAGAGTGCAATTGAAAGAACGATATGAGGGGAAGGAACTCAATAATTTAATTAGTCATCTTTGATCTTATGGATAACCCAGTTTATGAACAAATATAATGCTTACTAACCAGTTAGCATAAAAATGGAATGATTAAAAAAATCAATCCATCAATAATAACATAGTAGAATTTCAAAGCCATGCTGCAATTTATGATATCACTTTGTTCTAATAAATCTACCATTTGATATCTCATTATGTGAGAGTAATGTATATTTTTTTCATACAATGGACATTGAATTCATATTCTTGTATATACAAATAGCTGACTCCTCTCCTTGTATAGAGAGAGAGAGAGAACAAGCCTGATTTTAAACAAAAAAATTCAATAACTTCCATTATGGATACTTGAAAACAAAAGCAACCAAGCTACATTAATACTTCGATAAATTAATAATATCAATTAAATAATAAATAAAATTCTCCAGTCCTATCTCATGTCAATAAGGTGTTTGATTCTCTTTATAAAAACACATTATAATCCTACCTATCACTGATTTGACAACTGTTCATTTATAATCACAAATTTCAAACTTTTGTTAGATCTACACCACTCATTTCACCTCATTATAATTTCTCATTATAATTCAATTTAAATAAAGTGATCAAACAGCCACTAAATTAACGTCCGATAAACCAATAATCTCACTAAAATAGTAATTTTCATTGGTCCCGACTATTGTAATTTGTCTAGATTTTACTATAGTTAGAGTTTATAAAACCAACCAAAGTATGGATACTTGGACAACCACGAGAAGGGTTTAGAATAGTGACTCGTCTTTTTTTTTAATGGGAAATTTTTGTCATTTCATTAAAATTTAACCAGCCTTGATGAGGGCCCTTTTGATATATTGACCTCCGATTCCTACAACTAGATGGAGTCATTCAAGAAAACTAAAAACCAGTAAAATGTGGATAGAATTTATCTTAGATTCAAAAAACCAACTCAAAGTAAACTAAAGTATAATAAACATTAACCCCTCTCCGCCAATGAGATGTGGAATCAAACCCCCAAGATATAGGACAAAACGCATTAAATGATTCGCTCTTCAAATAGTTGTGATGTCCTAACAATACTTAGAATAGACACAAGAATGGGAAGAGACATAATCTCCAAAGTGGGAATTTTCATTCAAGAGAAATACATGATCAAAGTTTTTGATACAATAATAAGGGAAACATATGCTACATACGTATGGGTGCCAAAATGGAATGGAAAAGAAATGAAAAAAAATAAGGTAAAATTTTGAAATTTGAAAAAGTTTGCACAACCGCGTAGAAACTGGAAATGCTTGTGTGGCTGCAATGGGTATTACTTGCAGCCACAATGGCAAATTTTCCCAAAACCAGTAACCATCTTATTGTAGGTGCGTGTGCACATTGCGGCAGCAATGTCTTTGTCTTTGTGGCAGCAATGACCAAATTGGGTCCGAGCTTTTTTTCCCAGAAATTGCGTCTAGGTCTCTACTTGTTCGGCCAAGCTCCAATTTGAACCCCAAACATTCCACAATGCATAATTTGACCCTCTAACACAAAGTTCTCATCCAATGGAGCCTTGCCTATAATTGTCTTTAGTTCTTCGTTCCTCGACTTGGCCAAGTCCGGAACTCAATATTTCTTCTATATGCACTTGGATCCCGAACTGTTGAACGAGTCTCATCTTCATCAAACCAAATAAGTTACAACTACAAAGAATAGCTCTTGCAGCAAGATTATGTGCTATCATGTTTCCATCGTTCAGCATTTATATAATAACACATTCCACAAGCTATACTGTTTAGAAGATCCCGAATATCTTTACTGATATTAGCATGTAGTGCTAGTGTTTCAAAAGAAATAAGACTATATATATTAACCACATTCATCGCATTGCATTCTCCCAAATTTGTTATACCAAAACCATTATTTACTGCAAACATGAGACCTTCACTCACAGCCATGGATTCTACTATTCTCTATGTCCCATTTACCTTGTCCACTTTGTTTTTTACACAAAGATTAAGAAAAGTATTGGAAAAGCAACTTTACAAACTAATTTTCTAAAATACCTTAATTAGGTTTTTATTCAATGCAATGCAATGAACTTAGAAAATGCCTCTATTTAATTAGGAATATAATTGTAAACGAACTCAAATAATAATAACAAATATAAAAACATGATAAAGTAAATGAGACAAACAAAAAAGAATGAAGAGAGTCATTGAGAATCCGTTATGCCATATTTTCATACCGAAAAGGCTTCATAAATTCCCATCTCTCACTAATAACTCCACCAAAATCCATGAAATTATACAATTCGCACTAATTTGAATGGGAAAGAAATTTAAAAAAAAAGGAAACTTTTCTAAAACCTCTTGAAAGTTTTGTAACAAACCCTCCAACTTTACGTGATGTGTATAGATGTGCGGCACCTATATTTCATGCACACCATGTGTATTTCAAATACGCATGGCATGCATGTCACGACCATACATATTTCTTATAACTTCTAGTATTTATGTCATTTAATAAATTAACGGTAAATAAATAACCCGATAATTTTTTTTTTACCTAATTAAAATAGAAGTACAAACATTATAACTTATTAAAAGTGTTAATTCAAGAATGTGACCACAACTTGAATTCACTTTCATTTCAAGGTTTGGATAAGGAAACATATTTATAATGTAGTTCAAATGCAGAGACTTTAACTCTCTAGGTATCAAGACTACATTCAGTTAGGTAATTAATTAGAAAGCAAGTGTAGATACTACAGTTTATTTGCTGTTGAGACTACTTAGAAAACCGAGAAATTTTATGGAATTACTTCTTGGTTGAACTATTTGTACAAAAATATAAAATTAATAAGACATTATTTCTTCTCATTTCCATTTGATAAAAGGGCAATTAGCAAATATAAATTAGGACTCAGCTTTAATTAAAGTATCTAAATCCATAACTTCATTAATATCGTGTTATAAAGAAAGATACATAGAGATAAAATTCTTCCTTTTACAAACATAATTATACTAAAAGATTTTACTTTAAAATATCACAATTGTCTCACTTATTATATCATCATAACAATTATTCTTCATAATCCCGAAGGTCTGTTTCCCTGTAACGTACAAGTAATTGCCATCTTCTGGAGACATCATCCAAGAGTTTAAGTTATCCTTGTAAACTTTATTTTTTCAACACCCACCATTGGTAAAATGCAAGGGTGAACCAAAGGTCCAGTAAGCAATATTTACACATGCAACATGATTTTTGAAAATGTGATATAATTTGAAAAGTTTCTTTTTTTTTTTCCTTTTGGAAAACATGACATGACTTTTGGGCCCTGATTGTACATATTGATCTTACCCCGGGCGCTCATCATAATAATAAGAATAACGTGAGTCGGACATACTTAAACTTGTAACATGATTGGGCACTTGAATCTTCACTTTAACTTGTAAGCATGATCATGAGCTTGAACTTGTACATACCATACATGACACTCTCGATACAAAAGTGACATGTTAATCCGATTTAAGCATAGCTTAACTTGACTTGTAGAGGTAAGATTCAACTAGTGCAATCCACGAAAAAGTTTTCACGATCGTGATGAACTTGTAATGGCAATAGCGTATACATGGCATATGTAAAATACACGATTTCTAATATCATAACACTTCTTGTATTTGTCATGAGTTTGTAATAACATCATCTTATACATGACATATATAACATTTTATATCAAAACATTATACTCATTTTACTATATAAATATTGCATAAAAGTTCACAATTCATAATTCAAGACTCATAAAAAGATATAATGCTTCAAACTAGGGGTGGAACAAGGATTTTCTCTCAGTGTGGTCAGATTTTTTTTTTCTTTTCTTTTCTTTTTTCTTTTAGAGATGCGGTCTGAAATTTTAGATATGGTCTAGTGAAGAGATATCCATGTAATAACTAATAAACGCAAATCTAATATGATTGTCCTTTCAAAACAAATATATAATAACATGGGCATATTAGGAGGTATTGATTCCCATATCGGATTACATAAAACAATAGGAAAATGTTGAGTGCTATAAAAGTGGAAGTTAGAAATGCAATTTACAAAGAGACTTGAATTGTGTCCCACATTGGGCTGATAGCAAACAGTAGCTGAGGGTGTTTTTTATAAAATAAAAATAGAAGATATAAGTAATTTAAGGCGGATGAAATTCCACATTGGATTCGGAATATAACATTATTGGGTTGAATGTATAAAAAAGAAGAAGTTGGCAACGCAATTGTGAATATTATTGGACGGCTGAGCTGTTGATTTCGGCCCAAATGCAATTAAAGCTTTTTCTGGGCTTGGGCAACTAGTGCGGTTAGCCCAAAATTAAATGAACTGCAATGAAGTTAAAACTTTTTCTGGGCTTAGATAATCAGTGCGGTCAGCCCAAAAATTAACTGGACCACGGCAGGAGCCAGTTCAGTCCATGGACCGCAGTGGTCATCTAATGGGCTCCGCCCCTGTTTCAAACCACATAAAAGAGCACATAAAGAAGTATAAACATCTTTCACAATTTATAATGTAACACATAAAAGAGATAATCTTTCGAAACACATAAAAGAATACATAAAAAGATGTAAACATTACTCACAATTCATAATATAACACATAAAAGAGATAATCTTTCAAAACACGTAAAAGAGCACATAAAAGGCTGTAAACATCACTCACTGTTACTACCTTAGTCACCCTTTGTAATCTACAATCAAAAGCATATTCATTATCAACAAAACTTGCATGCTGCTCCGTCAGGTATAAATACTTGGATTAATCAGGCGTTGAGACTTAATCTTGTTTGAGCTTCCGATCTCTTGCGGGTTTTATGTGTATTTTATTTCATTTCATGATTAAACTCTAGTTTCTCTTTTTTTTAGAATGAGTCCTCATGATAATTCAAAGAAATATAATAATTTCTTGAATTCTAACCTCAATTGGAGTGACCTCAAAGTAGTTCTTTCCTTTCCTCAATTTAATTTTCTTCTTACTTTTTCCTACTCCTCGTATTTTATTTTTATAGGGTATTTGTGTTAGTGTGTGTGTGTGTGTACACACACACTCTTAGGTGGAGGAAATATTAAGAAAAGTAGGGAGAGGTTGAGAGAGAAAGAGAGAGAGAGACAGAGAGAGAGAGAGAGAGAGAGAGACAAAGTGTGTGTGTGTGTGTGTGTTTGATCAAGAGAGAGAAGAGAGATTGGAAAGGTGCACTCAAAATGTAAGTTTTCCCCTCTATTTATAAGAGTTTGCCGCTAATACCTTGTTGCCAAGTGTCATTCTTAGATTAGTTATTATTAATTCATCTTTGCCCATAGAATTCCTTTTGCAAAACCATGTACTTAAAATCATGTGCTTGTACTTAATTAATTTGAAATCTCATTTGAAGTCCATTTAACTAAATTAAATTCTCATTTGAGGTCTACAAATATGTATAATTCCATTTTCTTAAGGCTCTTTGTACAATTTATTTGAGTTATGAAATGACTTCTCCTTGTCATACTTTATATTTTATTTTGAATATTTCAATACCTCTTTTCATATTGACTTTATAGAACTGAAATCCGACTCTTATAGGAAAAGTTATTAATGATCAAAGTAGGGGTCTCTAACATAGCTTCTAGATTTCGTCATTCCAGGGAAGCCATTTTCATAAATTATTTTGTGATGATCTTTACATCAAAATGACAATTTGTTAAATCTTTCTTAAAGTAGACTTGTAGGACTGCAACTTTGGTGTAGCATTCGTCTTTAAATTCTCATGGAGTCTCATTGAAATCCAACCTAGAAAATCGCCACTCAACTCATCTTATACATTGGAGAGGTCTCCAGTACTGCGGACCTCAAAGTGTTAAGACCTGATTTCCAACTTACACTTTTCATTAGGAAAAGCAGCCAACTATCAACACATCAAAAATTAAGATGCAGAGACCTGAACTATTTTATCAAGATTTCCACTTTTTATTATTTCTTTTTCTTCCATTTTCCTTATCCTATAATTAATACTTAATAATTACTGCATCTTGATTTTAGATGGTCGTTACAGTGCATCTATACACACTACGCGGGGTGTGAGATTTTTAAAATATAGTTTGATGCAATTTTATTCATTGCTAATTAAAAATTCATAAATTCCAATGTCAACAATGTCATTCATCCCGTAGGGTTGGACAAAATAATCATAACCAACCAAACCTAATCAAAACCAAGCGGCTTGTTCTCGATTCAAATTTTCAAAGTTAAAAGAATTTTTTTTTTTTCAAAGAATCTCTATTTTTATTAAAGCCACTTAAAGTAGAGTTGTTATTTTACGCTTACAAAGTACATACTTTTCTCCTTTTATCTTTGTGTAAATTTCACAAAAGGTCCCCCAACCTTTGCAAAAAGTAACAATTTCATCCCTAGCATTTTTTTTCAAGCATGTAGGACCTTTTAAAAATATGCACAAAAGGTACCTACATACTATTTTTGTCAATTTTTATTGTTCACTTTTCTATAAAGACAATTTACCCTTTATTTAAATTTAAAAAATTAAGAACACAATTTTTTTAAAAAAAAAATTAATCTCTCTATATATTGTTTTTCATCCACCAACTTAACACAAGCTATATATACGCATTGATCAATATATTATTTTTTCTATTCACTTACATAGCATCACCACTACCATCACTAGTGTAATAGTCATATTAGGCAATGAACTCTCCGAAAACCTAAATAAGCAATGATAATTGAGATATGATTGATATTCAAGTCATAAAAATTGGAATGAATAAAAATATTTGAATTTTTCATGACAAAAAAATTGAAGGTTTGAATTATTGGTTAAAAAAAGTAAGGACTTCTTCCCCTTTTATTTTCGCTACAACCCCTCTCTTTCCAAAATTTAACCTCTACATATATAGCTAAAAATGGGAGATAAATGCCTTTTTTATTATTATTAAAGGAGACTTAAGTAGAGGCCTTATCATTTTCAACTCTCAAAAAATAAATAAATAAAATAAAATAGCGAGAGAAATGGTGGCGGTACTTGGTGGAAGTTGGGAGTAACATATTTTTTCGTTATTTTATTTAAATCTTGTCGAATGTTTTAAAAAGGTTTTTTTACTAATTTTCTTTTATTTCACACAAAGGTAAAATGCTCACTTTGTAAGCATATAAATGTGAAAATAGATAGAAATTGCTTATAGGGACATTTTATGCATAGTTTTAAAGGGCTTGGGACCTACATCCTTAAGAAAAAAAGTTGGGGATGAAATTGTTAAGTTTGGACACTTTTTGTGAAATTTACCCTTATTTTTTATAATCATAACCAAATCAAAATTAACCAAATGGTTTGGTTTCCCCAAAAATCATCAGTCTTGAGATTAGTTTGGTTTTCTTAAAACTATAATCAAATCAAACCACATCCAAGCCTATTAATCCACACTATACTTTCTATTAATTTGTAGTCAGCGATTATTTTTTACTATATATTTTATTCGGGAAACTTAATTTTGTTATTCAACATTTAGTTGAAAATTTTAACCCCTTTTCCTCCTCTCTACTCTCTTAAAAAAGAGAGGAGGTGGGATAGTTGAAAATTTTACTTTAGAGGCGAAACAATTGGTTTATAGAAGTGAGATTAGAGACGAAGAGGCATATCATTGGTAATCGTACCTCTTTATCGAGTTATCTGAATTCGAGTTACTATCACTGTCTATATGATTCACAAATCACTACTATATATAAGAGCCTTAATGGAATGTACAACTTGTATTGCTTAGAGTACAATTAAATTCTATTGAATACATGTCTCGCAAATACCCATCGTCTCTACTATATCATTAATTTTCTTTTCCCTTTTTTTCTTTTTTTCTTTTAACTTTTCTTTTTTCCCCTCAATTGGGAAACTTCTTAGTTATGAACTGCATCTCTGCATCTCTCTTACCATCAATCGTTATCTATTTTTTCTCTCTGATTTCCTGCATTTTTTCCTCTCGTGCGCAAATGCTTTTCGTTTGAAGTCTTTTGTTTCTTTCTTTATTCCGTCGTATTGTTGAGATAAAAAGGTATCGTACATGGGCAGACCCAAGGGGTGCCACCTTGGGCCTAGGTACAATCCAAATTTGGGCCTCATCAAGTTAAAATAAAATAAAAAAGGACTTTTTCTTTGGGCTAGGGGTAAAGAAAATTGGGCTAGAGTTAACCTCCCATTAGCACCTGCGCCCAATAACCCATACCTGATAATCGGGCCCAACTTAAAAACTAAATCCCCAATTTGTGAATTATTCTTATCCAAATCCTAATTCCCTACCTTGAATGACATATGACATTCCAATCAGGCTTGCCCTCTTCCTTCTCACATGGCGACAAGATTATTTGCTGGCTTACACTGCCGGTCGGCGATGGCTTCTAGTCCCAAGTCCTCCGTCGTGTTCGCCCCTTTGAGCTCTAGCCTCCATACCTCCACTGCTGTATGCTCGACTGCTCTGGCCTCCAGCTCCACTACAGTGGCACAGTCAATTCCAGATTTCAAATTCTTTGAAGTTTGAAGAATTAAAATTTGAACTTTTGAATGTAATTTTGAAATTCTCACTCCTAATTCTAAGTTCTAATAGCCAACAAGTTAAGAAATTGAAATTTCTTTTGATTTTTGAAAGTTGTAACAAATTCTTAGGGCTTGCCAATAATGAGGCCCGTGAGGAGGCCGCCTCACAGGTCTAGAATAATTTGTGATAAGTAGGTCCAAAACTTGAATAGACTCTTTTTTTTTCAAGGCCCAAAACAAATAAGTTAGGTCCAATATAACCAAGATACCAACAAAGTGTTTGGCTAGACTTTGAATTATAATCTGTAACACGACATCATTTCATTGGTTTAGCTTTTTTCAAAAAGTCAAAAAGTAAAAGTTAAGAGGCAATTGTTTACTTTTTTACAAACATCAACCAATAAAATGATGTCACATAGCATATTATAATCCAACTAAATAATCTAATAGTTTCCAGAGAAAATCTTAAATTAACTAAAGAAATTACACAGAAGAATAGAGGATGCTGCCTAGCTCCCTGCAATAATACTCATGTCTGACGTCCGTAGCTGGACGCAGCACGCTCATTACCGTCGACCATCCGTACAGCCAGCCATGTATGTATGCACAAAGAGTGAGGTCCGTGACTCACGATCAAGCTCCAAAGGGGTAAGTTCCTAACCCTAAATCCTAATTCCTAAATTCCTTAGACCTTGATGGCTATATCTTACATTCTTAATTCCCAATTGGTAATTTGATATTTGGAAAATGCTTAATAGAATGCTTAGGTAATTAGGTTGAAGACTTGAAGTTTGAAATCAAATTTCTTGCTACCTTAGTACCTTTTAATTTTTTTTTGTTTAATTTTTTTGGTTAGAAAGTATGAGATATTCATATTGTTGCTTTTGTTTAAACGGTAATTTTTAGTTTTATTTAATTTGTTTTTTTATGTGGACTATGGTAAGTATTTAGCAATAGTTGCTGTAGAGTATAGAATGGAAATTTGGATGCTTTTTAGTTTTTTTTTTTTTTAATTGCTATTAATCGAGAGGATTAGATGCTTTTGGTTAGTTATTTTTGTTTAATAGTTGCTGAGTATTGGATGTTGAGGATTTGATGATTTTATTTAATGTATTTGGATCATTGGATGCTATGAGTTGAAACTGAAATTTTTGTGATAGAAACTTTGGAATAAAAGAAGAGACCTTGATAAGTATTTTAGCAAGAAAAGGAGAGAGACGAGCCACAAGAGAATGTGGAAAATGTAGTAAATGAGTCGACTAAGGTGAAAGTGAATTAGTCGGTTGAGAATGAGGAGACTAATGTAAAGGAGTTATGATTAAATGGTTTGGCAATGCTATCTATTGAAAAAGAAATGGTTGAAAGATTGGATTGTGAGATCGGAAGAGCGTCGTGCATCTAAAAATGCAAAACATGCAATATTTAGGTAATTTGTTTACACATTTTAATGCATTTTGGTGATAACACATATATATTGTTTTGTTCACTTTATATGTTTTTTCTTGATAAAATGTAATTATATATCGCTATGTCGGGGGGCCATTTTTCGAGTGTGGCGTAGGGCCTTATAATTCACAGGGCTGACCCTGCAAATTCTCAATCTTGACGTGTGCTCTTCCGATCTCTTTTTTTAATTTTTTCTTGTTTGGTTAGTTTGTTGGAGGGGCAAGATAGGAAGCTCAATTAAAAGGGGCAGGATAGAGAAGAGAACACTCGTAAGCTTGTTACTTGTATAAACTGTATTTTAACTATTGTTGAAAACTTGCAATGTAACACTCCGCGAAAGTTTGAAAAATTTTATTTTGACTTAAATCTTGAATAATGATTTACTATA
>CAVNYN010225482.1:14095-40157 GCA_963692815.1 Nyctanthes arbor-tristis | reverse complement strand
CCCATGAGTAAAGATATCGCAGAAGATGATGCATTTTCTGTCAATGACAAATTCACTAGCAAATTAAGGAAGGTAAAGATAGGAACTGTAGTAGCACAAAAAGAATCTGAGCCTGAAAAGCAAGAGACAAGGCAGAGGGTGGAGGAGGACAGGAAGCCCCAGATTGAGGCTGCAATTGTAAGAATCATGAAATCTAGGAGAGTCCTTGATCATAACAATATCATTGCTGAGGTTACTAAGCAATTGCAGTCTCGTTTTCTCGCCAACCCTGGAGAAATTAAGAAACGGATAGAGTCTCTTATCGAGCGAGATTTCTTGGAAAGGGATAATGCTGATAGAAGATTGTACCGTTATCTTGCCTGAAGACATATTTCAGGACATACTTGTTTTTTCCATTTTAGTCTTTACAGTGAAAGTGTACCCGATCAACAGTTCTAGACATTGGCTTTTATTTATTCTGGCTTATTTTCTTTTCACTTCAATTTCCATCCGTTCACTCGTCACCTGATTGCCAAACACAAACAAGCTAGGCAGTATTTGCGTGTTCAAATGGGTTTTGTGAAGTCTTCTGTTGTCGGTTGTCTTTTTAGACGAGGTCATGTAGCGCGTTTGCAGAATTTTGGAAGGGAGAAATCAAATCAGATATTCAGATGAAACTGATGATGTTCAGTTCTTATGGGATTAAAGAATCAAATTAAAATATGTGATGTGCACGCCTGGGCACCGCTGTTTGGTCTCGATGACACCAAACCACCCGTTGTTGGTTTGGCCGAACAACAAACTGAAATAGACCAGTTTAGTCCGGTTTGCTAGTTAACTGACATTCTTGTCAGTTTTTAGCGGAAACCCTACCAGTTCATGAGAACAAGTCAGTTTTTCATTTTTGGTTCAAACTGACCGCAACTGAGCAGTTCGTATTTTTACTAGATTCTCACTTGTGCAATCTCAGCCGTACCTTGTAGGGGAAGCATACATATCAATTTTTTTAAAAAAATAAATAATATAAAATTTATAATTTTTTTTTTGTATGGTGAAATTTTATAAGATTACATTACCAAAAAAAATAATTATTTTTTAATATTAACCAAACAATAATGTAATTTTTTTTTTTGTTATCGTAAGGTAACTATAGTTTACAACAAATTTTAATCCGATTGTTATCGTTAACGTAAATAAATATCATTTTATTTTTTACACTAATTTAGATAAATGATGTCGAACAAAATAATTGTTAACTGGGCCGTTACGGGTACCGTGAAAATATTTCTTATTTGAAACCAATAAAGTCAGATAGCATAAAGAATATATAAATTAATAATACATAAAAATAGTCATATATAAAATAGTCATAATTATTAATATTCATTTATACCAGAAGAAATTACAATTATAATTTTTAATTAATTTAAACTGACTACCTATATATATATGTTCAATTTCTACTAATTATAAATTACAAATTTCATGATTTGTTGGACAATTGGATAATCAAATTTATTTATAATTTAAACAATTAAATGATGATAATTATCTATTAGTTATTAAATTTAATAGTGAATCTTATTTCAAAATGGTGAACGGATAAGGCAAAATTGAATAAAAAAATTTAAAAAATTGAAAAATTCAGAATACCACATAGGTTACCACATTATGAAATAAAATGTCCAAAAAGACCCTACTTACAGATTTTTTGGCGGGAAAACTACGGTACAAAGGTAATGCAGCTCCTTTCATTTAATTAATATATAGATAGATTTAATATTTTTATTTTGGGACTCTACCTACATATTTCTCATAGTTGTCTAATGAATTTGAATTATATGAAAATGGATAATATATCAATATAGATTCAATATTATTTGCGTTCAAGAATATATATCAGATCTAAATATTTCCTTAACAGTATCGAATTCATATTTCTTACTATCATGTTTTAATGTTCTCAGATTATTGCTTTTGTCTTTGTTCATAAAACGATGACTGCATTAACAATAAGTAAAATTATTAGATAACCGATTACACAATATTTAAATTGCGTTATATTAGTATTGGAATTACATAATAATATTTAAGTAGTTGAATTTATGGTTTACTATAATAATGAATACTAATGCTATGTTGAAAAAGTTAACAAAAAGTTTATACAGATTAGTTTGGCTGATGTAAAATTTATTGTACTTTTTACTACAGTTTTCTCTTCATATATACAATATTGTCTGAAGACTACTTTGTTAAATTGGATGTATAACTCTATATATTAAAATATTCTAATAGAGCTACGTTGTTAAACTACTTCGTTAAACTCTAGTAAGAGGTTATTTTATTCAATATATACATTGGATAGAGGTGAATAATGCATGAAGAAGTAAGATGTTTCTCAACTTCAAAATGAAGTTTCAGTTTCAATCACTTAACCATTTTTTCTCTCAGTTTGTTTTTGCACTAAAAAAGAAGATGGAGGACTGGGCTTTCGGAATTTACGAGCTTTTAATTTGGCAATGCTTGGCAAACAAGGTTAGAAACTACTGACCGACACCAATGCTTTAGTTTCTTTGGTCCTCAAAGCTAAATATTTCCCACGAGGGGACTTTTTATCTTGACAACAAGGATGTAATCCTAGCTGTACCTAGCGGAGCATTTGGAGTTCGCGAGCATTGTTGATTAAAGGTTGTAGATGGAGAGTGGGGGATGGGAGAAGTATCAATATATGGCGAGACCCCTGGCTACGTGATGAAGCCAATTTTAAAATTGAAACGCCGGAAATTGAAGACTTGAGTAACACTCGTGTGAACGAACTGTTTATTCCTGGTTCGAATGAATGTGATGTCGAATGGCTAAAAGATATTTTTATTCCTAGAGATGTACAAGAAATTTGTAGGATTCCTTTATCCTCGGTGGGTACAAGTAATAGATGGCTGTGGCATTTTAGCAAGAATGGTAAATATATTGTCAATCGGGTTACAGAGCAGTAACGGAATTGGAGGAAGATCATGGTCAGCTATTAGAGGATGGTAATTGGAAAGGATTGTGGGGATTGCAGCTTCCACCTAACATACAATTGTTCTTTTGGAAGGCTTGCCGGAATTGCCTGCCAACAAGAGAGAAGCTGACTCAGAGGGGACTTCAAAGTCCAAATTCATGTGTTATATGTAATAATGATGAAGAATCTGCCTTTCATTCATTGGTAAGGTGTGCTTATGCTAAAGCTTGTTGGAGGTATATTGGAGTGTGCTTGAATAACGATGACTGGGGAAACTTCAAAGACTGGTTCTTTAATTTGCTGACCATAAAGGATCCAAACATGGTGGAGAACATTGAAGCCATTCTATGTTCTATTTGGAGGCAACGTAATGCAAAATTGTGGACGGGCCAACTCCTTAGCCCAAAGCAAACAGTAACTTTTGGCCTTAATTATTTGAAGGAATGGAGGGAAGTGCGGATGAGAAGAAAAGCCCAACCTCACCATAGGCCGAGAACTTTTCATTGGCAGAAACCATATAATGGAATGGTAAAATGCAACGTTGATGCGGCGCTATTCGAAGTGGATTAGAGAATAGGGGTTGGCATGGTGCTAACGGATGAGACTGGAGGATTTCTTGGCTATCGTACGCAAATTTTTGACGGCTTGTATGCTATTAAAGAAGCAGAGGCAATCAGAGCTCGAGAAGCTATTTTGTGGCTGCTTTCTATGGGGGGTCCAAGCAGTGACAATTGAGTTAGATGCTAAGGTTGCAGTAGATGCTATTTACAAGTATGAAGACAACGCTACGGAGTTTGGACTTCTTATAGAAGACATTAGACGCGCCTTTCAAGGACTTGTAAATTACACTATTACGTTTGCCCATAGACAAGCAAATATGGCTGCGCATGAATTAGCAAAGAATGCTAGAATCTTCCCCAACCCGTGCTCTGTGAATTTGGCACCCTAGTGGCTTCATAGACAACTTGCTCTTGATGTATTGGATAATTTAGTTATTAATGAAAGTTAATTTCTCTTCTTCAAAAAAAGATAACAAAATATCATCTAAAGGAGTCTACGCAATAATGTAAATATTATAGGATCTTTTATGATAGAAAGATAGAAATATAATTGTTAAGGATAATTATATTACCACCACAAATATTTATTTTTTTTGAAATAACACCACAAATATTTATTATCATACCACATTTTAAATCTACCACATTTATCTTATAATTTTAATTAGAACACCATAATGGTTTTATAACTATAACCTACTTCTTTTTTTTTTTAAAAAAAAAGAGGTAATAATACATAATGAAATTATTAAGTGCTTTCCCGAAATACTTTCTGAGTTTATTTTCTCCCAACCTCATCCAATTTAAATGCAACACATTTGATTCATTAATCTTATCGATCCTTCAATTCAAGATCTTATAACAGCATCATTTACATAATTTATAATCTTATAAGTATTTCAACTTTGGAATTACTTTCATGAGAAAGATATTATAATGTCAAACAATGTTTTTATCTTTCGACTTTTCTCTTGATACATTATTCAATTTACAATTTTTATTAACCATTTTTTTTTTTTTTGCTTTGATAGGTAGCACATCATATCAAGGTATATGTATTATCCATCCCAATTTACTACAACCAATTGTGTTTTTATTTTGAAATGAATATAGACCCTAAAATTGATGATTAAGTGAAACTAGATTTCTACCCGTGTAACTAAAGAAATTTCATACATAAAATATAACATAATTGCGCTTGTCAAGTTTAATGTCATTAAAAAACTTAAAAACACAATCTGCATGAAATTAATGTGCATCATATATTTGCAAGTAACATACAATCAATTCTTTATTTTGTTGATATAGTTTTAAGTTCTTGTTATCAGTCCATCGAAATCTTGATAAACCAATAATTTTTTTATTAATTCTTATTTTTCATTTTCTTTGAAGACAATAAAACTCGAAAGCATAATTCTATATTTAGTTTCTCACCCGTTATTTATGGACATACTATATATACTTCACAACCGTGTGTTTTATAGACATGTTATAATAACAAAGTAAAATACAATAGAGTAGGAGAACATAAAATAATAAAATTATACAATTGAATAAAGTAAAATTGAATTTCATTAGGTAAATATGAGATATATCTAACCAAAATGTAGTACGTTGATGGAATCTCAAAATAAAAATATTAAATTAAATGATTAAAAGGAAAAATATAATAATAAGGAAATATATAATAATAATATTGAAATCTCGATTGATATATTATCTATTTTCATGTAATTAAAATCCATTAGGCAAATATAAGTTATGACTAATTATATTGACACTACACTTTTTTTATAACCACACCACATTTTTAATTGCATAATTTGTCCTTAAATATTACTATTTATTGAATTTTTGTCTTTAACTTTTTAAATCAAATTTCATTCTCGACTTATCATTCATTGGTATATCTTGTATTCAATTAAGGTTCTATCCAAAAGTTTTGATGGAAAAAGTCATTAAATATTTTAAATGAGTAAAAAATAACGAATAGTTAACTGTAATTATATTTTTTTTCTCTCATTTGAATGTATACTAACAACAAAACTTGGATGCAAATTATTATAATTTGATGCAAGGAGTACTATTGATTGAACGTTGTAGAGTGGATACGAGATAAAAATTATATATATATATAGATGTAACAATACTTAAAGTTCATGGACTATTAATATAAATAAAAGTGGTGTGCTTATAAAAAAATTTGGTGTCAATATATTTACCCATAAGACATATCTAACTAAAATGTAATATGTAGATATAATTTTAAAATAAAAATATTAAATTAAATGGTTAAAAGGAAAAGTATAATAATTGAACCCATAATTTTTTTATTAATTCCTATTTTTTATTTCCTTTAAAGACAATAAAATCTGATAGTATTATATATTAGTTTCACACTCGTGTGTTTTACAGGTATAATATGCTTCACATCCGTGTATTTCACGGACATATTATGCTGACAAAATAAAATACAATAGAGTAGGAGAATATAAAATGATAAAATTACACAATCGAACAAAGTAAAATTAAAATCCATTAGATAAATATGAGATATATCTAACGAAAATGTAATATATAGATAGAGTCCCAAAATAAAAATATTAATTAAATGATTAAAAGGAAAATTATAATAATAAGAAAAAGTGATATTGAAATCAAGATTGATATATTATCTATTTTCATGTAATTCAAACTCATTAGGCAAATGTGATATATCTAACCAAAATATAATATGTAGATAGAGTTTCAAAATATAAATATTAAATTAAATGATTAAAAGGAAAAACATAACAATAAGAAAAGTATAATAAATGAACCAATAATTTTTTTATTAATTCTTATTTTTTATTTCCTTTAAAGGAAATAAAACCCGATATTATAATCTATATTAGTTTCGCACCCGTTCATTTACGGACTATTATATTTAACACTCGTGCGTTTCATAGACATATTATGTTGAGAAAGTAAAATATAATATATTAGCAGAACAAAAAATCATGAAATTATACAATTAGATATAATAAAATTGATTAAAATGTAATAAGGAGATAGAGTTTTGAAATAAAAATATTAAATTAATATATAAATAGAGTCTCAAAATAAAAATCTTAAATTAATTGATTAAAAGAAAAAATATAACAATAAGAAAAAGTATAATAAATGAGCTAATAATTTTTTTATTAATTCTTATTTTTTTATTTCCTTTAAAGGTAATAAAACCCGATAGTATAATATATATTAGTTTCACACCCGTACATTTATGAGACTACTATGTTTAACACTCGTACATTTTAGGAACATATTATCCTGAGAAAGTAAAATATAATATATTAGAAGAACATAAAATCATGAAATTATACAATCGGACATAGTAAAATTAATTAAAATATAATATCTAGATAGGGTTTTGAAATAAAAATATTAAATTAATATATAAATAGAGTCTCAAAATAAAAATATTAAATGTAATATACAGATAGAGTTCTGAATTAAAAATATTAAATTAATATGTAGATAGAGTTCTAAAATAAAAATATTAAATTAACTGATTAAAAGAAAAAGTATGACAATAAAGAAAAGTATAATAATAATAGAATAATGACATCATCAATTGGTTTTTTAAAAGAGCCAGACAATGTGCCGGAAAATCATTTTTAATTGAACCTATAATCAAATTGAGCCAGTTAAACTGTTGATTAATATATATATATATAGATTTTCAAACCTCTTGAAGAAAAAAAAATGAGGGCAAAAATAAAAGAAATGGAACAAGACTAATGCTATAATTTCAAATTGTAGAGAATTAAATCCAGTAAAAAATGAAGAAAATGAAATTGGGGAATGTGGTGAACCAAAAAGGTAATAAGAAGACCAAAGAAATTTGTTGACATCAAATTTCGACTTTAACTGAAGAAATGAAATTTGTTTACACTGGAGATTTATATTTGAAGTTGGTCACGCAATAAATGCTAAAGCTTAGGGAATTTTTGTATTAATGGTGGGAGTAACATTTTAGAAAGACAAAGGTTCTAGGATTCAGAGAGAGGAATCATGTTTCAGCCTTTCTTCTCCCGATTTATAGTACGTCTATGCATGAATACAATGATTACATATTATTAATGCTGGCCTATAGGAGTGACACGTCAGTCAAATCAGTCGAGATTAAGCCTTTAGCTTTTTGACTAATTGCTTCCTAAACTCTGCATGGGGCAGGTAACCACCGCTTCTGCATTTAATATTTAAGTGATAAGGCTTCACATGCGGGTTCGTAAGTTGCTGTCTAGCTGGCACTTTTTACGGAATTAACGGGAAACGACCTTGCGACCTCATGATTATAGCGACCTAGCGAGCTGAAAAGTAGAGTCTTAGAGCTTCCTTGTGAACACCAAGTTGTTGAATAAAGCAGGGTGAGCGAGGCCTATCCTTAAACTTCATTGGCCTGTTTGACCTGACGGCCTAGCGACCACAAAATTAATGATTGTGGTATAAATGGAGAGAGAAAAAACATGCTAAATTAATGTAAATGTGAATTAATGTTAGTTTACTTAAGGATATTTAAGTAAGTAAATAAAAAAATGTGGTTTAGAGAACAAAAAGTGTGGTGGAAATATTATTACCCAATTGTTAGTTGATGACTAAACTAGAAAACTGTTTTCGCACGAGTTTGTATTCCTTGGTAGGTAACTGCTTAAGTCTTAATATTGACCATTGCGTCTCATTTTATGTCAATTTTGTAGAGATATGGTTCAATATGGGACCTCTACTGGTGATGCACGAGAGAGAGAGAGAGAGAGAGAGAGAGATAGAGTGTGTGTGTGTGTGTGACGACTCAGTTCACTATTTTCAAAGCTCCCGATCTGTTACCTGTAAATATCAAATGTGAAATAATCAAGTTAAGGTCAAAGTTAGGCTACAATGTATTAATTTAATTTTTGGGGCTATCATTTAAGTAATTAAATAAGTTTGGAATTTATATGAAGTTATATCATAAATGGGTAGTTTAAATAAAATAAGGAATGAAGGTAGGACCCTAAATGAAGCAAAGCAAGAAGATGAGGGATTTTGGATGCAAAATTTCCTAAATATCTAGAAAATTCTTTTTCATTCGGGCCATTTTCATACAAGTGCACATAGAGGGAGAGAGAGAGAACTGAGAGACAGAGAAGAGAGACTGAGAGGAAGTGAATTCGGGAGACAACAACCAATGAAGGAAATGGGAGTAAACTTTTGGAAAACTTTGGAGAAATTGATGAAGCATGACAAGGAACTCTCATCCTAAGTAAGTATTTCTAACTTTCAAGCCTTGATTTCATATAGAATTAAGGTTAGTTGGTTAAGGAATTTTATAGAATTGAGTAGTTGTTGATGATTAGTTTTCTATATAATTAAATGGCGTGAAATTAAGTAGAAAACCTTGAAACAAAAACAAAGAAAGCAAAAGGAAAGGAAAGGAAATGGATGCAGGGGCAGCCGAATTATGGGCAAAAAAAAAAAAAAGCAAAAGCATGCAAAAGAAATCAGAAGGCAGAACCGAATTCCTATGGCAAAATAAATTAATAAATAAAATAAAATAAAAGTTTGAAGAATCTTTGGGAGAAGGAGAGTATAAGAATCAAACACAAGTGTTTCTTATCTTTAAGCTTTGTTTTATGTAAGTTAAAGTGGAAATTATGTTTAAAGTTTATGGAAATTATTATGAATATACAATACTAAGTTGTAATTTTGCTTAAAATAGTAAGCGTTATTGTGGTGTTTTTAGTGATAATTTAGGATTAATTGGCATGAGATAATATGATTATTTGTAAGAATATACTAGATCTAGAATAGATGCAAGAAATGAACAAATTCATATTAAATAGGAAAGGTTGAAATTTTGTTTAAGGACTAAGAATTAGTGTTCCTCTTAGTGGGTATTGGATACTTTAATATATGATATTATGACAAATTGTAAGATGAAGTTAAGTGTAGAATAGTTATATGAAGGGAAGCATAAGAGGTTAATATAGAATTCTAGGGAGCCAAGCATGTATGTAGGAACTTAATAAAATGACTTAAAGGTTGGAATTATTATGTACACAGTTTCTGCCCCTCAACTTTAGAGAGCCATAAATGATAATATATGTTGAATTTTAACACGATACAAGTTGGAAAATGATCTTCTATGAGTTGGCTATCATCTAAAATTGGAATGACACCATTTGGAGACCGGTAGAAGTTGATATGACATGTTTTGTGAAAGTGGTCAATGTATACTCGAGAATAGATTTTTGGGGAGGTTAAGAAATATTTTGGTTTTCCTAACATAGTTTTCTTGAGCTTAATTTCACATATAATGAACTTATATGAGTTCCCTACATTCTAGGAGAATTTCATGAAAATACGACACTGTTTTTGATTATAAAATGGCTTTAAATGTGCATTGTCCAACTATGAAAACTTAAAAAATCCTTGTGTGAAGAATTTAAATGAAAAGGGGCTTTGAAATGGAATCCATTGTAATAGTTAGTTAAAAGAAGCTTTTGAAGTCTTAATAGAAAATGTGACATTAAGAGAGGATATAAATTGTGGTTAGCAATATGCTTAAGCAAAGATTTAGAAAAATATCTACTCGAATCTTATTTCTTTGGATGGAAAGAAACAAGTGAAAAAGGGGAAAATGTGAAAATGAAATTATATTTGAAGATATGTAAAACTGTGAGTACTTAAAATAGAAGAAGTTCATTAGAAAGGAATTAAATGTTAAATAGAATTTTTATATAATGTTACAGGAAATGTTAAGGGGTAAAAAGAAGTGAAAAATGAAAGGTGCTACTTAGCCAGTGAGTGGAGTCTGTCCTCTATTTTTCTTTCTAAATGAAATATGATATGCTTTGATTTCATAGAAACTTGCAATGTTTTATAACGAATGTACTTCTATGGAATTTCACAAAAGTTGATATTTCTTTAGAAAAGTTCATGTGAATATTTGTATGAGATCGCATTTCATGATTTTAAAGAATGTTTGAGTTGATACATGATTTATGATATATGAAAACCCCATAATTTGTATCCAATGTTATGATATGCCGCCTACGGGCGAATAGGCCTCTATGGCTCAAGCTGACTAAATGATACGCCGCCTACAGGCGAAGGGGCCTATGGCTCAAGATGACCAAATGAACGCTGCCCAGGGGAAGAGGCCTATGTGTTAGCTATGGCTTAAGCTGGTTGTTGTGCCGTCTAGGGTGAAGGGGTCATAAGGTACCTATGGCCCTTTGATATTGTAATCATGATATGTTGGATACTCTTTGGGAAAAATTTTATGAAGATCTTGAAATGAAATGACTTTTATGATGTTTTCGAGTGGATTTTATGATGATTATTAAATGAATGATATTCACGATATCCTCTAATGAATTTTATGATGTTTATGATGTTTTCTAGTATACAATGATTTTATCAATGTTGATATTATGCTGGAATGATGTTTCAAATGATCAAAACCAAGAAGTGGTTTGTCCATCTTACGAGATTTTGCCAAAAAAAAAAAGGTATTTTCGACCTTTCAAAGTATGTCTATTTATAAAACTCCACTTACTGGGCTAGTCAGCTCATATGTTTTCCTAAATGATTTTCTTTTCAGGTAGTAATCGGAGTCTGAGCAACGCATTATGATCGAGCCTGCTAATTCAAGAAATTTGAGCCACCACATAGAGAGTATTATGGGTTTGTTGTTACCATGAATTATAGGCTTCGATAAGGTTAACTTACTTGAATGTATTGAGTGTTCTCGTGGAAATTATAGTCAGTTTAGTATATTTCTTCAATTATGAGGTGATGTTACTTATAGTGGGAATTTGAAGTGTATAAAAGTTTGATGTTGTTTGTTAAAACAGGTTGGTTTGTTAACAAATTAGGGGAGATGCTGTCAAAATTTTCTATAATAAATAGTATATTCATGAGCCTTGACGGTAAATTCTAACTTCTAGTTAGAATTTATCGTCAGCGCACGTCATACTTCTAGTAAGTTAGAGGTACTGGGAGTGGGGCGTGAGAGAGAGAGAGAGAGAGAGAGAGAGATTGAACCTAAAATTGCCTTTTGTGATTCATTTATTTCAATGTTGGGTGATATTTAAAGACATGGATGTATGTGAAATTTCTATTCATCTAAAGAATTGAGAATCTAACATTTTATCCTGGATGGAGATTGTGCCTAATGTACATACTTACTCTGTTCGATTGCATAATGTCTTATTTTTATATTCTCCTATTCTTTTGTATTTTACTTTGTCAATATAATATGTCAGTGAAACGCACGAGTGTGAAGCATAGTATGTTCGTGAAATGTACGGGTGTGAAACTGATATAGAAATATGCTATTAGGTTTTATTATCTTTAAAGGAAATAAAAAATAAGAATTAAGAAAAATATTATTAGTTCAATGAGATGACGATTAACTAATAACAAGAATCTCAAATTATGTTATCAAAATAAAGAATTGATTACATACTATTTGCGGATATATGATGTACATTAATTTCATACATGTTATATTTTTTAGTTTCTTTATGACATCAAGCCTGACAAATACAATTTCATTACATTTTATGTATGAAATTGCTTTAGAACTCTACTCGTACAATGCATGAGTGGAAATCTAACTAATAAGTTGTGAAAATATAGACAAAATTTAGATAGAAAAATCATAAAGATGAAGATTATAGTAGACCTCAAGAAAAGCAGACAAATTACATAAGAATTATGGTCCATAAATGGGTAGCCATTTAAATTCTTCTAAGGGAAAAATACATATGGAACCAAAGATTGATTGAAACCCCACCCGTTTACGAGGCCAAGAAGCAATTATGTCAAAAAAGACTAGACAATAAAAAATGAATCCTATGATTTGAATTGGAAACCGTGCACTCATATCTCTTGTATCAAAAACATAGTTGCCCATTCTATTGCCCCATATTCTCTTGCCCGGTCTATTAGTGGCAATTGGACTCATTTTATTCCTTGGTTCATTGGCTCATCTATTTGTCGAGACTTGATTGATTAATGATATTTCCATTTCAAAAAAAAAAAAAAAAGAATCCTAGGTATCCAATTATTGTATTTTCTAACTTATTTCCAAGCATTTTGAGTTCTAAGCTTTCATTTCCATTGCATTTTCACTACTGAATTTTATTCAGTAATAACATATTACTCGAATAGATCACATTGTGAGATTATGATGTAGAGAACTAAATGAAGAGAATGGAGAACTGTATTGAGAGATGGCCAACATTTAATAGGAGTAGTCATATGGTGAAGACTTAATGGGAATGGAATGATAAGTGCGATGTACAGATAATACAAAAAGAACTGTGGTTGTATATTATTTATTATTCGTTTAATTAAAAATAAGTGAATTTGATCTCTTTGTAAAAGGAATGGCATGCCCCCCTTTTTAAGTAGAATGCATCATCCAAAAACTAAATCGGCACGCTATAACAAATAATTGAAGCCTAGGGATTTAATTCCAAATACAGTAAAATTTAAGTTAACACCAAAGTACTTACGTGATGCTACGCTACTTTAAAAAGATACATAAAGATCTTAAATTTAAAGATGGGTCTCAACATAAAATAAAAAATTAAATAAGAAGGAACAAATATGCAAAGAACACCATAAGCATATGTGTAGTCATTAACCAAAAAATTGTAAGAATTGTAGTATTTTAAGAGTACTATACACCACTTTATTGGTAAAATGAAAATTTGATATATAGATTCATGATAACCAATTTATTTGTTATATTGAGATTTTTAAACATAGACATTATAGATGCCAAATTTCGCCTTTGACATTATAGATTCATTGTTGATGCCAAATTTCGCCTTTGACTCAACAAACGATATTTGTATTTGCGGGAACTAGTGTTCAAATTGGAATGAGCAATAATTGCAAATTAAAGCAAGGAATATTTGTAACTTTTGAAATAAATGGCAGACTATAAATGTGTAGAGACAAAAGTGATGAGGTTTTTGGTGTTTCTCCCTTTTTCACCTTTGCATGCCTCCATTTATAGTGTCTATTGCTTATTTATATGGGGATAATGATTATATGCATTTAATGCTGGACTCACATGGATGACATATATGTCAAATCGGCTGGGATTATTAATCTTTTACTTTTTGACTAATGGTTATTTAAGCCATACATGGAGCAGATGACCATCGCTTTGCATTTAATACTGGCGTCTCATCAGCCGTATGTGATAAGATTTCCTACGTGGGTTCTCATGTTGCTCAATTTGTTAACTTGTTTGGTTGTGGCACTACGTCGGGTCGCTGCATGGGTTCCCAGATGTCCTAGACCCTAGGAGCACTGGAGAAGACGCTCGCTTCCTAGTCGCTGAATCAGATCTCCAGGTTCTCTGGTCATTAGATCGTTAGGCCATTGGGTTATGTGAGGTGCTTGAGGCCCTGCTTCCAGGACCCCGTGCTTGTTGACCTTTGTTGACTTTCGACCCTCGTTGATTTTTTCGGCCTGGTGACTACAAAATGCCCCCTCAAGGTCGTTGTTCCTTGGGCTCAAGGTTTAGCGGCCTTGAAGGTTAATTGATTGCTTTCTTGAAACTCTTTTTGCCGCCCAAAATATGATTCCTTGAATTTCAAAAAAGAGGGTTGAGGCGGCGCTTTTTGACACGTGTCCGCTGTCGTGTGGAATGGCGTGTTCTGGGATCTTTAGAGGCAATAATCATTATTCTTAAATGCTGCCTTTTAAGTTCCCCATGACCTACGCGGTTGTTGCCTTTCTATTTTCCCACGGGACTCTATTTATTCCCTTCGTAATCAGTTCTTAAGAGTTGTCCATCGTCAACCTTTTCCGGTATTTTTACAATTTGTTGATCCTCCCCCGGTGTTCCTTCAATCTTCCGCGACAATCTCAGTGCCAAGGTAAAGAATACTCTTTTCCTGATTTATAAGGGATTTCGCTGAATGGAGGGTAGGAAGGGGTTCTTTCCGGTGAGTGATTCAGGCGAAAGCGCGACGGTAGACGTGGAATGGCCTACCGATGAGGAGACGGCGGGGGAAATGCCAGACTCAGTGTCGGCAATCCAATTTGATTGGATGGACGATGAGAGCAAGGGTGATGAGAATGTGAGTTTCAGTGGGAGGCCTTTGGTGGAGGTGATTCGTGACAAAGACCGACCGTGGGTGTGCAAACACATTCCTTCCAAAATAAGGAAAACTGACCTTCATGCTGTAAGGCAGGATTATCGTGTCCCTGATCGTGTCGCACTTTGGGTCACTTATGAGAGAGAGCGGGCTCATTGCCCCCCTCAGGGGGTGCGTAGCAGTGAGCATTAGGATATTCGAAGCCGGCTTCTGCATTCTGCTTCCGAGGCTTGTCACTGGGCTATTGAGATCCTGGGGAGTTTCCCCCTCTCAAGTTACACCTGCGACCTGGAGGACAATAATTGGAGTCTTTGCTTTGTGGCAACACAAAGGATGGAGGTATCTGAGTCTTGAGGACTTTAACGCGTACTGTGTGTTACGACCCTCATCCGCTGGGAAATGGTGGTTTGACCTAGCTACACGGTCTAAGGTTGGGGCCTTAAACCTCTGGGGAAACTTAGTGAAAGGGGCATCTGAATCTGACACAGTTGGAAAGAGAGCTGGTTCTGGGTAGGGCGAGTGGAGGAGTCCGCCGGGTTCCAGTGACGAGGACACGACCGTTATCACGAGCTACATGGAACCTAGTAAGCGTGTTTTCGACATAGCTTCCTCAACGGGCTAACTCACTGACGCTTTAACTGTATTTTCTTCTTTGTCAGGTGTCGACTGAGGCCGAGCATTTTCTGCACTGTTTCGAAAGCGAGCTGAGATAGTAGCCCAAATTTTGGAGCATCATCGTCACGTCGCAGATCTGACGGACGAAGACTTCCTCATAATCACTGGCATGTTTGTTCCTAGATCTGAGCATATTTCTAGGAATCCGGGCAATTGTAAGCCGTTCTTCTATACCTGGGCACTCTGCCTTTTGAGCACATTCTTAGAACCTGACACTTGTTTCTTTTCAGAGAAGAGATACCTCTCCAAAGGCTAAAAACGGGCTATTCGAGAGGCCGAGAGGAAGAGAACGGTGTGGGAAAAGAGGAAAACGGTGCATGACAAGGTCGAGGGAATGAGAACTTTTGAGCAACTGAATGAGGCCTTGAGGAGGCAGGAGGAGAAGAAGAAGAAGAGGCAAGACAAAGCCACTAGGAAGAGGCCCATGACAGCTAACTAGGTGGCTGCCTCCAAGCGACCCAGGAAGAGATAGTTGGCCATCCAGGAGCCCCTGGCTGGTCCTCCGCCTGCCCTTTCTGTTGTCCCTGCTCATACTCCTCCTCGCGCAGAGTGACCTGCTAAAGGGCCTGTCGACGTCCTGGGTAAGATCTTTATCTCCTGGTGGACCAAACTAGACGAGTTGAGATAAAGAGATTTATCGGTAAGAAACTGAAGGCGCTGCTTAAGTTCAACTTGGCCAGGAAACCCTTTTCTGACAGCGTCCCGGAGATGCCAGGGGCTATTACGGACTCCATGAGTAGCGTGGCACGGGACTGGTCCACAAAGTGGGAAAGTTTCACGGCCACTTCGACGATGGCTGAGCTCCTGCATGCAAGCACGGTGATGCGGGCTCGATCGGCTATTCTGAATGAACACGCCATAGCCTGGGTGGAGTGCTTCCTTGGGGAGAACAGGAAACTCTCTGGCCAGGCGGCTAAGGCCAACAAGGCAAAGGAGAAGACGGAGTTTGCCCTTAGGGAGAAAGAGCAAGAGTTGAGAAAGAGCCAGAGCTGCAAGTGGCTAGAGGGGAGTTGGCCAATTTACATACTGAACTGGAGGCTTGGAAGAGAAAGTTTGAGGACCTGGCGACCCAGCTAGTAACAGAGAGGTCGAACTATGAGCAGGTCTTAAGAGAGGCTAAAAAAGAGCTGTCGCTAGTGAGCTCGCCGCGTACCAGGAGGAGGTGGCTAAATACAAGGCCTCCGAAGAGTTCAAGAGTGCTATCGCCGGTCTTTACTACGAGACGATAAAGGAGATCTTGGGCGAGGTCATGAGGAAGCGTCTAGAGTGCGATCTGAGATTCCTCGAGGAACAGGTCGCCAAGCTGAAAGAAGAGTGTGGCTATGTGAGCTCTGATGATGAGGACGAGGAGGTCGAAATCATCTCAGAAACTCCTACCTCCGCCAAGCTACCGGGTCTTGAAAGGGAAACCGCTGACAGGAAGCGCGCTGAAGATGCTAATTCCACCGTGGGGGCTGAGTCTGCCGTTCTTGCTAGGGGAAACATGCCTCGTCCTCCGGAGGTCAAGCTTAGGAATCTCTTGTACCTCAACTTTTCTTTTCTTTTTTTGTAATCCCCAATAAAAATAATGGGAATTATTTCTTCAAGTGTGAGCTCGCTCGTATATTTGTCAAAGCAATATACCGTAATATCACTCTTACTTAGTGGAGAATTCGTCTCTGTTTAGGCCCGCTTTTTCTGGAACTTAAATATATCGTGTCTCAAGCGTAAGGGTGCTTTGTGAGAATTATAGCTGGGTCCCTTATAAGACGTAGCTGTTGATTGAGGGCTTCCGCGGACATGTCTGGCCGGGCCGAGCTTTAATCTTCGAACTGTAAGCTCTCGAAATTTGCTTTTGAACGTTGGGTCGTTGTTCTGGACTCAGGACGCGGGACCAAGTATATATCTCGGACTAAAAGCGTGTTTTAGCCGTGGTCAAGTGTGAGGTCGCTAGTTAGAAGCTTGTTTTAACTTAGAGTGCCGACCTGTATACTTGGGCACTGACTAAAAGCTTGTTCTAGTTGTGGTCAAGTATGAGGTCGCTTAGTTAGAAGTTTGTTCTAACTTAGAGCGTGGACCTGTATACTTAGGTACTGACTAAAAGCTTGTTCTAGTCATTGAGCGCAAATTCTTCGACTTGAGCGTAGACTAAAAGCTTGTTCTAGTCATGGTTAAGTGTAAGGTCTCTTAGTTAGAAACTTGTTCTAACTTAGAGCGCGAACCTGTATACTTGGGCGCTGACTAAAAGCTTGTTCTAGTAATTGAGTGCGAATTCTTCGACTTGAGCGCAGACTAAAAACTTGTTCTAGTCATAGTCAAGTGTGAGGTCGCTTAGTTAGAAGCTTGTTCTAACTTAGAGAGCAGACCTGTATATTTGGGCGCTGACTAAAAACTTGTTCTAGTCATGGTCAAGTGTCAGGTCGCTTAGTTAGAAGCTTGTTCTAACTTAGAGCGCGGACCTGTATACTTAGGAGCTGACTAAAACCTTGTTTTAACCTTGTTTTAGTTATGGTCGAGTATGAGGTCGCTTAGTTAGAAACTTGTTTTAACTTAAAGCGCGGACCTGTATACTTCGGCGCTGACTAAAATCTTGTTCTAGTCATTGAGCGCGAATTCTTCGACTTGAGCGCAGACTAAAAGCTTGTTCTAATCATAGTCAAATGTGGGGACGCTCTTCCGATCTGTTAGAAGTTTGTTCTAACTTAGAGCGCGGACCTGTATACTTGGGCGATGACTAAAAGCTTGTTCTAGTCATTGAGCGCGAATTCTTCGACTTGAGTGCTACGAATTCTGCCTTGCGTTTGCGTTGGGAGGAGGATGTTACATCAAAATACACATTTATCTTTCGCATTAACTGTCGGGTTGCAAAATTATGGCTGACGCATACAAGTGTTTTTCTTTTTTAGCCATAACCTGACAGTTAATATACAAAAGATTTGAAAAGAAGCAAAATGTAGAATTGATACCCAACTTTTACCCCTCTGCTTTTTGTTCTCGAGTTGACCTCCACAATCGGGTGGGGGTAATGCTCCCCCTCAAGGGCTAGATAAAGGTCTGGCTTTGCTCCTGTGCCTCATGTGCTGACACTTAGGTATGGAGTTTAAGA
This sequence comes from Nyctanthes arbor-tristis, assembly GCA_963692815.1. Classification (NCBI taxonomy): domain Eukaryota; kingdom Viridiplantae; phylum Streptophyta; class Magnoliopsida; order Lamiales; family Oleaceae; genus Nyctanthes; species Nyctanthes arbor-tristis. Next base: position 21,710 of record CAVNYN010225482.1, on the reverse strand, counting down.
GTGGCTGATTCTCTAGCCCATTGGGCCTGGAGTGATTGTGCGAACTCTGTCAAGGCGGCTGTTTCTTCCGCGTAATAGAGGTTGCATTCCTTTGATGCCCGCTGGTCGCCACGCACTATAGCCGTCCCGTAATAGGTTGGGAGCTTTATGATGTAGTGGTAAATGGAGGTCGCGGCCCTGAGCTCATACAGAATGGGGCGACCCAGAATGACATTGTGGTTCGAAGGCACGTCTACTATAATGAAGTCCGCCATTATCCTCCTTTTGCTGGGCTCGTCCCCTAGTTTAGCAAGGAGTGTGATCTGGCCCTTTGCTTCCACATAGTCTCCGGTAAAACCCTGGAGTCTGGTTCCGTATGACCTTAAGCTCTTTGGATCTATTTTCATTTGTTGGAAAGTCCGCCAATAAATGATGTTTACGGTGCGGCCGTTGTCCACCAAGGTCTTGTGGATTTTAACGCCCGAGACTGGCATAGTGATGACCAGAGCATCCACGTGAGGGTGTAACATGCCGTAAGCATCCTCGTTGCAGAAAGAGAACGAACTGGTTCGAGAGACGGGGGTTGCGCCGTGAGCAGATGGTAACAATTCTGGGCTTCTCTCACGAGACCTCATCTCTGTCTCTTGGAACCCTCCATGCCGTTGTTTCCGCTGATCAGTAGGCGAATTTTGGCTGGAGGTTGGTTCCATGGGAGTTGGGCGTTGAGGTCTGTATGGGGACGAGCTTGTCAGTCCAGCCTTTGGTGATTGGCCACGTATTTGCTCAGGTATTCCTGTTTGATTAGCTTCTCGATCTCTTGTTTGAGGTGCATGCAATCGTCTGTGTTGTGACCCACATTTTGGTGATACTTGCAATATCTGAACTGGTCAGCGTCCTTCACCGGCTTTCTCAAGGGCCTTACCTTAGGTAGAATTGGATCATTTTGCAAGACGCCAAAGATGTGTTCAACTGAGGCATTGAGCTTAGTGAAAAGCTTGAACGAGCTGGATGATTTCTCGCCTCGTCACGGGTCCTTTTTTGCCTTGTGGTCCTTCCTTCATCCTTTGGGGTTTTCTCGGCCCGCGAAGTTCCTTCAATGGCTTTCTCGGAGCTGATGTACTTCTCAGCCTGCCTTAGAAGCTCCTTGTAGGTGCTCGGGGAATCTTCGTACATGGCCCACCAGAAGAGGGTATCCTTATAGAGGCCTGATTTGACCGCGATCAGAAGTGATTCACCCGCTACATTTTCCATAGTCATGACCTGTTTATTGAAGCAGTCTAAATAGCTTTTGAGCGGCTTTAATTTCCCTTGCTTGATCGTCCCCAGTATCTCCTTGGGGGTGGCCCTGGCCTTGGATCCTATTAATTGGGACGCAAACTCGGAGGAGAGCTATTCTCAACTATGCACGGATCTTGGGGCTAAGTTCTCGTACCAAGTCTGAGCGTTTCTTTCCAAAGTAAGTGCAAAGGCTTTGCACATTATGGCTCCCATGGCGTTCTGCAGCTCCATCGAGGACACGTATCAGTGGAGGTGCGCAATTAGGTCTGACTCTCCGCAGTAGGTCCCTATTTGAGGGAGCTTCATTTTGGACGGTATGACGGCTTCCCAGATGAACAGGTCGAAAGGGGATGGCGTTCCCCACAGGTCGTCCGGCCCTTTTCCTTTTGACTGTTCCCGCTCGAGGTCGCTTAATCGTTTCCTTAGCTCGTCCAACTCGTGGATCTGTTGCGGGGCTGGTCGTTGACCTGGCACCGTCTTTGGATGGGAACTAGAAGCGTGACTATCAGGATTCGTTGGCGTAGGACTTCTTCTCTTTTGTCTTCGTTCTCTTGGTCGCACGGGTTCTGGCTACCTTGGACGTTTGGGCCCTTGTTGTGGGCGGGGTCCTAGCCTGGTAAACACGCTGCTTCCAGTTGTATTCTTGCATGAGGTGGTGCTGCTCTCGCGTTGGGGGCTGGTTTCTTCTAACATGTTCTCTTTGAGGGTTAGCCCTCGTTGGAGACCTTTCGACATTCTCAGCGAGCCAAGAATAGTTGCCACGAGATGAGGATCCTATTGTGTGTTGTTGAGAAGCATGCGGGTTATGTTGTTGTAGACGCCGGACTTCTTCGGCGAGGGCTTCCACCTGCCGTCGAAGTGTTTCGATCTCTGTTGCAGCTGCCAGTAGCGAGGGGCCGGTACTTGCAGAGGCTCGGTTTTTCCTGAACCTAGAGGGTAGTCCGACATCACTGGTTCTTGTCTTTTGACTTTCAAAACATCTTCCACTCATTTCCTTTTACCGGAGGTTAGATTTCACAGGAAGTTTACCTTCCACAGCTTTCTATAAGTTCCCACAGACGGCGCTAATTTGTTGATGCCAAATTTCGCCTTTGACTCAACAAACGATATTTTTATTTGCGGGAACTAATGTTCAAATCGGAATGAACAATAATTGCAAATTAAAGCAAGGAATATTTGTAACTTTTGAAATAAATGGAAGACTATAAATGTGTAGGGACAAAAGTGATAAGGTATTTTGTGTCTCTCCCTTTTTCACCTCTGCATGCCTCCATTTATAGTGTATATTGCTTATTTGAATGGGGATAATGATTATATGTATTTAATGCTGGACTCACCGGGATGACATACATGTCAAATCGGTTGAGATTAATTCTTTACTTTTTGGCAAATGGTTACTTAAACCATGCATAGGGCAGATGACTATCGCTTCGCATTTAATGCTGGCGTTCCATCAGCCGTATGTAATAAGATTTCCCACGTGAGTTCCCATACTGCTCAGCCTGTCAACTTGTTTGGTCGCGGCGCTACGTCGGCTTGCCACATGGGTGCCCAGACGTCATGGACCATAGGAGTGCTGGAGAAGACGCTCGCTTCCTGGTCGCTGAATCAGGTCTCCAAGTTCTCTGGTCGTTAGATCGTCAGGCCGTTGGGTTATGTGAGGCGGTTGAGGCCTGCTTCTAGGACCCTATGCCTGTTGGCCTTTGTTGACCTTCGACATTCACTGATTTTTGCAGCCTGGTGGCTACAGACATAAATTCTTGATTAGCGTATGATACTTTTAGATACCAGAATTTTTTCATAATCATTTAAGCATGTAAGGTAGTGGACGAGATTTTAGTTTCTTTTTCAATATATTCTTTATCCTATCAAAGAAACTACAAGAAAACACCAAATTGATGAAATAACTGGAAAAAAAACTTCAGTGCTGTAGGAACACTGAGCACTCGGTGCTTTTGACCAATTAAGAATCCACATGTAAATGCTGGAGCCCAAATCAAATAATAATTGAGACCCTAAAACTCATGTGTGAGTTTTTAATTGGTCTGGAACATGAAGGTTTTCTCGAAATAACTTGTATCAAAAACACTTTGGAAAATATTAGTTACCAAAAATTAGAACAGAAAGAATATATATATATATATATAGATGTACAATTGTCTTCTTTCTATGAATTACAATTCAACCGTTTCCTGCACCAAAACCCAATTTGGATGATTGGTCTAATGTACAACTCAATCTTCCTCTTTATCCTCCCTCCCATTTCAAACCCTAAATCTTTGTCTTCTATATAAATTAAGCAAAAGATACGATTTCTACTTTCCGAGACGAATTTAAGTTTGTAGATTGATCGGAGCTGATAACAATTACAGACTTTAAAATTATATTCTGGGTTTTGAATTTTTTTTTTTTTTTTTTGGTTGGGTTCTTAGGTTGTGGAATTTATTGATTTTGGGTTATTTGATATAAAGGAAAAGAGGATGAACAGTGGACAAAAAAAGAGGAATTTTCAGATAGAGGCGTTTAAGCATAAAGTGGTAGTGGATCCGAAGTATGCAGATAAAACATGGACGATCCTGGAACATGCCATTCATGAGATTTACAATCATAACGCTAGTGGGCTTAGCTTCGAAGAGCTCTATCGGTAATTTTTTTTCCCTTCTCTGTGCTTCAATTTTTTTTTTTTTAAATAAATTTTGGGGTGTCAAAATCAAAACACTGATCTATGATTTTGATTTAACTGCTTGCGGATTTTTTTTAATTCTTTGTTTTTTGCTCTTTCAAATTGCTGGAAAGCTGATTTTTGCTAGTTGAAATTTATGGTGGCATATGAAGTTATGCTTGATTTCTGGATCGGTTTTGTTTGTTTTCAATTGTATCATTTACCAGATTAGCTCACTGGAGTGTAATTCATCCTACCCGATGCAAGAAATGCGTACTAAATTTAATAATGTTTAGTTTTTTAATGCTTCTATTCAGTAGAATCGCCAATTAATGTGTCTTTGAGTAGGAATTGAGAAGCTTAAACAATAACTTATGTTATCATAGGCATAATCTCTCTAAGTTTTAAGTTAACAATTTGAGAAGTTTTATTCTAGTTATTTTAATCTGTACCTCCTTGGGAAAGAAATGATGCGTATATGGGCATCAATTATTCTGGATGATGGGGGCGGGGGGATTCAGTTGTTGGTGGGCAGAAAGTGAGACACATTCTGGAGAGCTCTTGAAAGCTCCCTGCATTTTATGATTTCATTACTTTGATTACCATTTCATATTGCTGCAAATTTCCATCATTGATGTTCACTGATTACTTCATTATTCCGGCAACCCTTGGTAGTTCTAACAAATTGGTATTAGAGCCTTAAGTACTTCGATAAGTACCCAATCTCTTTATAGAATCTTCTGAATTTGTTATTGAATGTTCTTAGATTGAGGCTACAAAGAACTATGAAGATTGCAGTGCTATGTTTTTCGTTCAATAACATCTCCTAATGAATGCAAAAAGCAGAATGTAACTGCAATAGAATGGGATGAAAATGCAATGGATTCCCTGGCCATTCCACGAAAAGGCAGAGGCAAGGAATTGCCCGCTATGTCAAGGGAGACTATGCAACTATTCTAAACTAAATGTTGAGTTGCAAGCTCTCTTGGAGTCTCTCTCGAAGCACCTCCATGCCCTAGCTGAACTATTCTGGATCATTTATTGGTCTGCACTAAGTTTACTCTGGCAATTCCACATGTACCTCGCCCCTCCTCCCGCCATCAAATATCTAGTACTACCAATAACAGTTAGCTTGATGATCAGATTGGGACCATCAGATTAATTTTCTTATGTGGTTGGGACTTGTGAGAAATCAGGAATTTTGAAAAGCAGATGAAAAGTCTTGCTCTATACTACCAACGGAAATTAGAAATCATGTGCAAAACTACTTTTGGAGTGATTTCATTTATATATTATGTTTTCAGTAAATGAGAAAACTGAAAACGAAAAACAAGAAAGAGAAAATAGAGCAGAACAACTATTTTTTGTGTAAAATACTTTACCCCCTCAAAAGAATTGAATCCCTGATTATGAATTTGATTTTATAACTTCTATTTGGTAAAATTAGAATATCTAAAAAGGAAGGAAAAAGAACAGGGGAGATCGGAAGAGCAGTAAATTTCTGTACCCAGAAAAGAAAAAGATGTTTTTTTCTGGCCTTCCATGCATATGTAATTTGAATTGTCTTTGTTTTTTATTTTTATTTTTATTTTGAATCATGTTTTTATCTCTCACACAGTGTGAATGCACGCAACCCAATGTTATAGTACATATTCCAGACTTCGGCTAACATGGATGTTTCCTGGTCCAGGAATGCTTACAACATGGTATTACATAAATTTGGGGAGAAACTGTATTCGGGACTTGTGTCTACAATGACGTTCCACCTGCAGGAGATGTCAAAATGTATAGAGGCTGCCCATGGTGGTTCTTTCCTCGAAGAGCTTAATGTGAAATGGACCGATCACAATAAAGCACTGCAGATGATCCGTGACATACTGATGTACATGGACAGGACTTTCATCCCAAGCAACCACAAAACTCCTGTTCATGAGCTTGGGCTAAATCTATGGAGAGATAATGTAATTCACTCCCCTAAGATCAAGACTAGGCTTCTGAACACACTTCTTGAATGGATACTCAGAGAACGAACTGGTGAAGTTATTAACAGGGGATTGATGAGAAATGTAATCAAAATGCTAATGGACCTAGGACCTTCAGTGTGCCATGATGATTTTGAGAAACCTTTTCTAGAAGTTTCAGCAGATTTCTACAGGGCAGAATCCCAGGAATTTATCGAGTGCAGTGATTGTGGAGACTACCTAAAGAAGGCTGAAAGACGTCTAAATGAAGAAATAGACCGGGTATCCCACTACTTGGATGCAAAAAGTGAAGCGAAGATAACAAATGTTGTGGAGAAAGAGATGATTGCCAACCACATGCTTAGACTAGTTCATATGGAGAATTCAGGTTTGGTAAAGATGCTTCTTGATGATAAGTTCGAAGATTTAGGAAGAATGTACAACTTATTCCGTCGGGTTCCTAATGGTCTCTCTACGATTAGAGATGTGATGACGTCTCACATTAGAGATACTGGCAAACAACTGGTTACTGATCCTGAAAAATCAAAGAACCCTGTGGAGTTTGTTGACTGCCTCCTCGCTAAAAGAGACAAATACGACAGGATCATAATCTCAGCCTTTAACAACGACAAGACCTTCCAGAACGCATTGAACTCTTCTTTTGAATATTTCATCAACTTGAATCCTCGTTCTCCAGAGTACATATCATTGTTTGTGGATGATAAACTGCGGAAAGGTCTAAAGGGAGTGAAAGAGGAGGATATTGAAATTATTCTTGACAAGGTGATGATGTTGTTCCGATACCTGCAGGAGAAAGATGTTTTTGAGAAATACTATAAACAACATTTGGCAAAGCGACTCCTGTCTGGAAAAACGGTGTCTGATGATGCTGAGAGAAGTCTGATTGTTAAGCTGAAGACTGAATGTGGCTATCAATTCACTTCCAAGTTAGAGGGCATGTTCACTGACATGAAGACATCTCAGGACACAATGCTAGGGTTCAATGCAGCATATGGTCATGAGCTAGGAAATGGCCCTGTCCTCGTCGTTCAGGTTCTGACAACTGGGTCTTGGCCAACTCAACCTAGTGTCACTTGCAACCTTCCTGCTGAAATGTCGGCTTTGTGTGAGAGGTTCCGATCTTATTACCTTGGGACACACACCGGTCGTAGATTATCCTGGCAGACAAACATGGGCACGGCTGACCTGAGAGCAACATTTGGGAATGGCCAGAAATACGAGTTGAATGTTTCAACACATCAGATGTGTGTGCTAATGCTGTTTAACAATGCCGATTGTCTTAGCTATAAAGAAATTGAGCAGGCAACTGAGATTCCCCCTGCTGACTTGAAAAGGTGTTTGCAGTCATTAGCCTGTGTTAAAGGGAGAAACGTCCTCAAGAAAGAACCAATGAGTAAAGATATCGCAGAAGATGATGCATTTTCTGTCAATGACAAATTCACTAGCAAATTAAGGAAGGTAAAGATAGGAACTGTAGTAGCACAAAAAGAATCTGAGCCTGAAAAGCAAGAGACAAGGCAGAGGGTGGAGGAGGACAGGAAGCCCCAGATTGAGGCTGCAATTGTAAGAATCATGAAATCTAGGAGAGTCCTTGATCATAACAATATCATTGCTGAGGTTACTAAGCAATTGCAGTCTCGTTTTCTCGCCAACCCTGGAGAAATTAAGAAACGGATAGAGTCTCTTATCGAGCGAGATTTCTTGGAAAGGGATA
>CAVNYN010225482.1:0-12181 GCA_963692815.1 Nyctanthes arbor-tristis | reverse complement strand
TCTTTCCTCGAAGAGCTTAATGTGAAATGGACCGATCACAATAAAGCACTGCAGATGATCCGTGACATACTGATGTACATGGACAGGACTTTCATCCCAAGCAACCACAAAACTCCTGTTCATGAGCTTGGGCTAAATCTATGGAGGGATAATGTAATTCACTCCCCAAAAATCAAGACTAGGCTCCTGAACACACTTCTTGAATTGATACTCAGAGAACGAACTGGTGAAGTTATTAACAGGGGATTGATGAGAAATGTAATCAAAATGCTAATGGACCTAGGTCCTTCAGTGTACCATGATGATTTTGAGAAACCTTTTCTAGAAGTTTCAGCAGATTTCTACAGGGCAGAATCCCAGGAATTTATTGAGTGCAGTGATTGTGGAGACTACCTAAAGAAGGCTGAAAGACGTCTAAATGAAGAAATAGACCGGGTATCCCACTACTTGGATGCAAAAAGTGAATCCAAGATAACAAATGTTGTGGAGAAAGAGATGATTGCCAACCACATGCTTAGACTAGTTCATATGGAGAATTCAGGTTTGGTAAAGATGCTTCTTGATGATAAGTTTGAAGATTTGGGAAGAATGTACAACTTGTTCCGTCGGGTTCCTAATGGTCTCTCTACGATTAGAGATGTGATGACGTCTCACATTAGAGATACTGGCAAACAACTGGTTACTGATCCTGAAAAATCAAAGAACCCAGTGGAGTTTGTTGACTGCCTCCTCGCTAAAAGGGACAAGTATGACAGGATCATAATCTCAGCCTTTAACAATGACAAGACCTTCCAGAACGCATTGAACTCTTCTTTTGAATACTTCATCAACGTGAATCCTCGTTCTCCTGAGTACATATCATTGTTTGTGGATGATAAACTGCGAAAAGGTCTGAAGGGAGTGAAAGAGGAGGATATTGAAATTATTCTTGACAAGGTGATGATGTTGTTCCGATACCTGCAGGAGAAAGATGTTTTTGAGAAATACTATAAACAACATTTGGCAAAGCGACTCCTGTCTGGAAAAACGGTGTCTGATGATGCTGAGAGAAGCCTGATTGTTAAACTGAAGACTGAATGTGGCTATCAATTCACTTCCAAATTAGAGGGCATGTTCACCGACATGAAGACATCTCAGGACACAATGCTAGGGTTTAATGCAGCATATGGTCATGAGCTAGGAAATGGCCCTGTCCTGGTCGTTCATGTTCTGACAACTGGGTCTTGGCCAACTCAACCCAGTGTCACTTGCAACCTTCCTGCTGAAATGTCGGCGCTGTGTGAGAAGTTCCGATCATATTACCTTGGGACACACACTGGTCGTAGATTATCCTGGCAGACAAACATGGGCACAGCTGACCTGAGAGCAACATTTGGGAATGGCCAGAAGTATGAGGTGAATGTTTCGACACATCAGATGTGTGTGCTAATGCTGTTCAACAATGCTGATTGTCTTAGCTATAAAGAGATTGAGCAGGCAACTGAGATTCCGCCTTCTGACTTGAAAAGGTGTTTGCAGTCATTAGCCTGTGTTAAAGGGAGAAACGTCCTCAAGAAAGAGCCCATGAGTAAAGATATCGCAGAAGATGATGCATTTTCTGTCAATGACAAATTCACTAGCAAATTAAGGAAGGTAAAGATAGGAACTGTAGTAGCACAAAAAGAATCTGAGCCTGAAAAGCAAGAGACAAGGCAGAGGGTGGAGGAGGACAGGAAGCCCCAGATTGAGGCTGCAATTGTAAGAATCATGAAATCTAGGAGAGTCCTTGATCATAACAATATCATTGCTGAGGTTACTAAGCAATTGCAGTCTCGTTTTCTCGCCAACCCTGGAGAAATTAAGAAACGGATAGAGTCTCTTATCGAGCGAGATTTCTTGGAAAGGGATAATACTGATAGAAGATTGTACCGTTATCTTGCCTGAAGATATATTTCAGGACATACTTGTTTATTCCATTTTAGTCTTTACGGTGAAAGTGTACCGATCAACAGTTTTCGACATTGGCTTTTATTTATTCCGGCTTATTTTCTTTTCACTTCAATTTCCATCTGTTCACTTGTCACCTGATTGCCAAACAGAAACAAGCTCGGCATTATTTGCTTGTTCAAATGGGTTTTGTGAAGTCTTCTGTTGTGGGTTTTCTTTTTAGACGAGGTCGTGTCACTCATTAGCAGAATTTTGGATGGGAGAAATCAAATCAGATATTCAGATGAAAGTGATGGAAGTTCAGTTCTTATGGGATTAAAAAATCAAGTAAAAATATTTATCTGCACGCTTGGACATTGCGGTTTGGTTTTGGCCGAACCGACAACCCCGAACCACCTGTTGTCGGTTTGGCCGAACAACAAACCGAAATAGACCGGTTCAGTCTGGTTTGCTAGTTAACGGACATTCTTGTTAGTTTTTAGCCGAAACCTACTAGTTCATAAGAACAAGTCAGTTTTTCTTTTTTGTTCAAATTGACCGCAATTGACCAGTTGGTATATTTACTAGATTCTCACATGTGCAATCTCAGTCATGCCTTGCACGGGAAGAACACATATCAAATTATTCAAAAAATAAATAATATGAAATTTATAATTTTTTTTTTGTATGGTAAAATTTTATAAGGATACATTACCAATAAAGAATAATTAATATTTACCAATAAAGAATAATTAATTTTTAACATTAGCCTAACAATAATGTAATTTTTTTCTTGTCCTCATAAGGTAATTATAGTTTATAACAAATTTTAAACTGATTTTTATTGTTAACCTAAATAAATATCAGTTTTTTTTACACTAATTCAGATAAATTGTGTCGTACGAAATAATTCGTAATTGGGTCTTTACGGGTACTGTGAAAATATTTCTTATTCGAAACCAATATAGTCAGATAGCATGAAGAATATATAAATTAATAATACATAAAAATAGTCATATATAAAATATTCGTAATTATTAATATTCTTTTATACTGAAAAAATTAAGAAAAAAATTATAATTATAATTTTCAATTAACTTAAAATAACGACATCTATATATTAATTAAATGAGAGGTGTTACGGTAAGGTTTTACCGGGATTTTCCCGCCATTTTTCCTAAAAGTAGGGATAATTTTGTATTTTTGTTCCAAATGTGATAATCAGTGTGGTAAATATTTTATATATCGATTTTTTTAATTTTCTATTTGTGTTATCTTTAAAATTTTTGAGTTATCTTATCTTCATAATTCTATCTTATCTTATTTTTATATCTATTTATATCACACTAAAAAAATTAAAAAATATATAGCTATAGCTTACAAAAAATAAAATATAAAATATAACTGTTAATAATTAAAAATTTTAAAAAATAAAATTAAAAAGAATGAATTATCTATCGATATAATGTTCTTCTTAAATAAATATTAAATATAAGATACTATACTACGATATCAAGTTTTTTGACTTTTTTAATGTTCAGGCATTTAATTTCTCAAATCATTATAATGAATTAGATTATTTTGAATTATTCTTCTCGTGCATCGCACAGGTGAAAAAACTAGTATATATAAATGTTCAAATCCTATTAATTGTAAATTACAAATTTCAAGATATGTTAGACAATTGGATAATCAAATTTATCTATAATTTAAACAATTAAATGATGATAATTATCTATCAGTTATTACATTTAATAGTGAATCTTGTTTCAAAATAGTGAATGGAAAAGGCAAAAGTGAATAAAAAAGCTTTAAAAAAATTAAAAAATTCATAATACCACACAAGTCACCATAATATGAAACAAAATATCTAAAAAGACCCTATTGGTTATAAACTACGAGAAAAGAATAGAAAAATATAGAGAGAAGTTCTTGAGAAAACTCTTGAATTGTATGTATATTATTCTCAATACAAATGAGGGTTATTTACAGATTTGGAATACTCAAGAAATCTTGGTGGACAAGTAAAATACACGTAGAGTGGTGATCAAATACAGCAGTAATTAGGGTTTCAGGGTTAGTCAGTCACACTAAAATACTATTTACAGCATTCCCTTTGAATGACTATCTATACATTAACTGCTTTATTAAAAACTTCGTTTGGGAAAAAAACCCAATAGGAGAAAAACCTACCAAACTAGGAAAAAGAGTAAAATTAATTCTGATCAACTTTAGAGTGTCGAATTACTACTTCATTAAAATTTTGTCAGAAAAATCTAGTGGAACAAAAACTAGTCGAAGGAAAAAGAATATAGCTGCTACCCTTGATTTCAGCCAACAATGGTTCACATGCTTAGCCTTACACATCTCTCAAATATCTTCAATATTTTGAAATATATTCTTGCTTCGGGCAGTATCAACTCTTTAGGAGTTTTATACTGAGGGTTGATATCATATATGTCAAATATATTTATTACACAAAGAATATACCTCGTGAAAACCTTACAAGGAAAAAACCTAATTGGAAAAAAATCCAAGTGAAGGAAAAAGAGTACATTATTCTTTAGATACGTTATCTATGTTGTCTTGTTAAAAAAAACCCATTAGGACAAAACCTTAGTCAAGAGAAAAATAGTACAATGTATATCTCTCTCATATTAACTGGTAATATATACAAGAACTTTAAGTTCTTTATATGCTTCATTTAAGCATATCATATCTAATGATATATTTCCATATAGTGCCAGTCAAATGAAACTTCAAGTTTCAATAATATCCACCACATATTTAATGCTCTTTTAACATAACTATCGATAGTCATATTATCGACATTGTAGCAATATGTAGGGTTGTCTTTTTATCTTGGCAAGTATTCAATATCAAGAGCTTTGATGAAACTGATTCATCATCCTCGCTATTTATTGAGTTTATGGGCATTGTAGTCGACTATTATTTCTTATTTATTCTATCTAGTCTCAGTACAGACATAACTTATCGAGATCTCTTTATTTCAATAATTTTGAAAACCTAGGCCTCTTTAGGCACTTTTTAATTAGTTATGTCTACGTATTCTTATGGAGTATATATACTTCAATATAAAACCATCAAAAATATCTGCTCCATATTCTTTTATTGATATTTATTTTAGAATCGACTACGTCATGCTCCAGGCATGCCATTTATATCTCAAATTCTCTTATATGATTTTATATCAATCGAAGATAGAGCATTTAACATAGTATATCTGTTGGTAACGACGCAGTCAGTAATCTGAAATGCATACTATTATAGGGATTGTTTGATTCTCTTTATTTTTTATCTTTATAAATTCACCTACTATGATTTGACTGTTGATTTGACAACTACTCAACAATCACCACACATTTCAAACTTCAATTCAATCTCCACCACTCATTTCCACTCATTATAAATTCCTTTTATAAATTTAGAAAATAAAGAGCTTCAAACAAGCTCATAAACTTTAAGTCTACATTATACATGCGAGGATTACAATTACACATTTTATATACTTATTACCAACTATCAATTCCTCCCTCTAATGCTAAGAAGACTGTTCAATTTAAGAAATAGTCATAAAAACATAATATAATATATCATCTATCATGGATGAAGTATACAAAGAAGAATTCAAATCCATCGTATATTCTCAACATTACAATAATATCTATCTTAGTGCGTGTGGTGGAGCCACTATAGATAACACACTTATCAACTTTAGATGGACGCTTCTGACTGTAAGCCAAATATAAGAGATATATATTCCATTGGCATGTTATATAAGAATAATACTGTAAGTGAAAGATCAATATCACTTAAACACAAATAGTTTGCTGTCAATTTAGTGTAGCAAATATATTAAGACATATAATATAGTTTTGTTAACCATAGGCAATTAATATCCCAAATAATATACGAATAATTAATGATTTTTAGGATAAAATTCATTAGCAAGATACATATGTCTTTTATGATATCTGAAACTTTTACTCATAAATAATGAATTGAGCAAATATTCTCGCAAACTTCTAGTTACGAGTTTGACATGTGACCTCTAGTGGATCCAAATTCATAAATCATCTAGAAGGTCACATAGAGGGTAAGGGGCCCATATGCTTCAGCCTGAATATTTTCTAGATATATTTAGAACTCAGTTTCAAGTAACTAGTGATTATTAATAGTTGAATTGCCTGAGAACTTGCAGCGCACAAGAATTTGTTTAAATGGAAAAATATTCTATTCTTTAGATGATTCTCGGTAGTTCTTATTATTAACAAATCGAGATGGTATAACCGGTCATGCCAAAAAATAAAATTTTCATAATATTGAACTTCTGGTCTAATATAACAAGAAATGCATTTGAACAATAATACCAAAACTTTTTAAGTAAGAGGCATCAGATTCTCAACGAAAGATATGCCACAAGGGAGAATACTGATGGTAGATAATTGGTTTTATACGAATCATCACTACATTATATAATATGGCATGATCTGAAACAGAAGTCGAGAGTTTTGTTTTTATAGACAATGGTCTAAATCATTTTCAGTATGAACATGAGCAACTAAATGTTCAATCTCAATTTCGATTGTCATGCAATAATCGTCGAATGCTTGAGATCAAAACTCACCAACATTATCAAGACGAATTTTCTTGATTGAAGAATTGGGCTTTTTAGATTTATTCTAGGAGCAAATAGTCTAGCAAACGTTACATTCCTAGTAGAAAGCAAGTGGACATGACACTATCTAGTAGAAACATCAATTAATATCATAAAGAATAATGCTATGTAGCACCCGTGGTACTTAGCACCAGTCTACATGACAACTAATGCGGTATTGAATGATAACTGAAATTAAATACACATATAAAGGACCCATTTGATTTGACTTATCATTCAATACCACCTTGATATGGTGTCAAGCACCAGTGGTGTTAAATATCATTACTCTATCATAAATTGATAAATAGTCCACAAATTGATTATATCTACCCATATATATCTCAATGAATTCTTTTCAAGAAAATTGAAGGCTCAATATTAACCTTCATACTAGAAGATTTGATGACCAACTAGCCTTGCTCACAAGCAGAACATGGGAAACTATTTGCTAAAAGAAACTTCTAGTTTTTTGCATTGTACCTATGTAAATTATCTAGCGCATCATAGTTGCTCATATATGCCCAATTCTATCATGCCAAAGTATAAAATTCTTTCAGTCAACAAACTTCAAGTTCATGACATGGTTTGTCTCAATTGTTTTTATAAAAGTATAAAGCATTTTAGATGGTAGTGCTGAGAATTTTTCCTTTATCTGTTTTCGGCCAAATATAAAGGAATTTATGCAAAAATATTATTATTCTTTTGCATTATTTCAATATAATATCCATTGAATATATTTAAAAATCAGCAAATTTCTCTTGGATTTGTAAAAATGCATCATCAATATACAATTTAGTATTACTTGTTAAAATAATACAAGCTCTTCTGGAGCTTTTGATGATGTTTGATGCACTTGATATAGTCTTAACATTATTTTCAGCTAATGTTAATTCAATAAAGTGCCTTTTTACCTTGAAACATTATATGTATAATTTTTAGGTCAACAAAGTAGTCAGAAACATCAAAATGAGTTATAATATTTGGACCACATAATCAAGGAAATTAGTTTCAATTTCCTTTTTTCCTTTGATATACTCATAATGCAGATCCACAAAATATTTTACCGTACAACATGCATCAATACCCTTTCATGCCATATCTAAAGAATATTCTGTACATCTAAAGAATATTCTGTCTACTCCCTTTTAGATGAGCTATCATTATTGAATACTTTATGCATCTCATTGTTAGGGTTCTATTCATAAGTTTTTCCACATCTTCATCCATAGTCTACGATGAGATTTTGTATTTGCTTCAGACAATACAATGAAACCAATGGGGCGTAACACATGATTTTTCATATATCATGTGGATCTTGAACGGTAAATTACTCAACTTTGAGTTATGGACAAAATAACAAAGGAGATTAAGCGCGTTTACACTATTTTCAGATGTGTTTCCTTCTTTTATTGTCTTACCCAAGCCACTTGATATCAGATGTACTACAACATTAATGACTCATGACAAATAATTCTTGTCGATATGTCATGTCTGAAATTTGATGGTATTAACTATTATAATATGTAGAGTCATAAATTTATTGCCAATAGGACATAAATATTTGTATTCTTCTTCAGAGAGTATTGTCTCACATATTACCAATATATATAGCCATCAAAACATGCTACTTTAGGAGCACAGTAAATTATACTTTTATAATCAATATGAGTTATTGCTATTTCAAGAGCAATAGATCTATATTTTTCAGGAATATTGAATTACCAAATAAATTAGATCCTTAGATCCAATATAAATTGCTCTTCAGGAGCATATAATATTCTTCAGAATATTATGATTAGTCGTGTAACTTTGGGAGCAACAACTAATTTAATCTAACTAAATTAATTGAATAAAAGTAAATAATAGAAAAACAAATAAATAATGTACGTAACAAATAATAAAAAGAGATTGTTACTTTATAATGAGCAATATAAAATATTATTAAAAAATATTTATTTACTGTATTTTTCTTCAAGAAAACACAGATTTAAATCTCATATATCGTGCTATTCAGAAGCATATTATATTAAATTAAAATATGATGAGATCATATTGTGTTCTTCTGGAATCATAACGTATTAATTTTAGTAATCTTCAGGACTATTAAGAATTAGAGAGTCGTATCTATTTAGAAATTACAACAAATCTAATATAGTTTTTCTAAAACCAATTATATTCTTCTGGAATATGAAATGTAATTGATGATTCTTTAGGAACCTTAATAGTAATATATGTCAAGACTCTTCATGAGCCAATCATATTCTTCTGGAATATGAAGCATAAATTGTGATTCTTCATCGATCACAAAAGATAATATTTAAATCACAATAATCTTTAAGGTTATTGATAGATTTTTGAACAGTCATGTTTCTTCAAGAAACCACGATTCATAATACATATATATGTCAGGGCTCTTCCAGAACCATTCATATTCTTTAAGAATATAAGACATAATAGTGATTTTTTAAAAATCATAATGAATTACAAGAATAATATTTAGGTTAGAATAATCTTCCTGATTATTGGTGAAACTTTAAAGATCGTGTTTCTTCTGGAAACAACGATAAATATAAATTGATTAAATGATTTCTAAATATTTAAATAGCACAATAATATACACATCCTTCATACACATATGGAAATTACTAAACAATAATAAGTTAAAAGCATATTAAATAAAAAAATCCAATTAAATTGGATTATGTTTTCTGACAATCCTGCGAATGGCCTTGAAATTTTTTTTTTCCAAAATCATTACTACTATGGAAAATTGAGAAATTAAGGCCACGCAGGATATAAACTGACAAATGTTTTGAGAAAGAGAATTTGAGAAAGAGAATCGTACTGATAACGTATTATAAACTATAAGAAAATAATAGAACAATAGAGAGAGAAGTTATAGAGAAAATTCTTGAATTGTATGTATATTATTCTCAAAACAAAGGAGGGCTATTTATAGATTTACAATACCCAAGAAGTTTTAATGCGCAAGTAAAATACTCATGGAGTGGTGACCACGATACAATAGTAATTATGGCTTTAGGGTTAGTCAATCACACTAAAATACTATTTAAGACACTATTTATTGTTTTTTCATGGGAAAACTGCGGCAGCTCTTTTCATTTAATTAATATATAAATTTCTATTAAGTATAAATTAAAAATTTTAAGATATATTAGACAATTGGATAATCAAATTTATCTATAATTTAAACAATTAAATGATGATAATTATTTATTAGTTATTAAATTTAATAGTGAATCTAATTTTAAAATAATGAATAGATAAAGCAAAAGTGAACAAAAAAATTTTAAAAAATTGAAAAATTCAGAATACAATATAGGTTGCCATAATATGAAACAAAGTCTCTAAAAAACCATACTTACAGATTTTTTTTCTGGAAAAATACAGTATAAAGGCACCACAGCTCCTTTTATTTAATTAATATATAGATTTAATATTTTTATTTTGGGACTCTATCTACATATTTCTCATATTTGTCAAATGAATTTGAATTATATGAAAATAGATAATATATCAATCTAGATTCAATATTATTTGCGTTCAAGAATATATATCAGATCAAAATATTTCCTTAGCATTATCGAATTCATATTTCTTACCGTCATGTTTTAATATTCTCAGATTATTGCTTTTGTCTTTGTTTATAAAACGATGACCGTGTTAATAATAAGTAAAATTATTAGATAACCGATTACACAATATTTAAATTGCGTTATATTAGTATTGGTATTACACAATAATATTTTAGTAGTTGAATTTATGGTGTAATATAATAATTAATACTAATGCCATGTTGAAAAACTTAACAAAGTTTATACAGATTAGTTTGGCTGATGTAAAATTCATTGTACTTTTTACTACAATTTTCTTTTCATATATACAATATTGTCTAAAGATTACTTTGTTATATTGGATGTATAACTCTATATATTAAAATATCCTAATAGAGCTACGTTGTTAAATTACTTTGTTAAACTGGATTAACTAGTAAGAGGTTATTTTATTCAATATATACATTAGATAGAGGTGAATAATACATGAAGAAGTAAGATATTTCTCAACTTCAAAATGAAGTTTCAATTTCAATCATTTAACCTTTTTTTTCTCTATTTATTTTTAATTAAGCTAGCAAAATATTTTCTAAAGGAATCTCTGCAATAATGTAAATATTATAGGATCTTTTATGATAGAAAGATAGAAATATAATTGTTAAGGGTAATTATATTACCATCACGAATATTTATTATCACACCATATTTTTAATCTACGACATGTATCTTATAATTTTAATTAGAACACCATAATGGTTCTTTAACCTACTTCTTAAAAAAATAAAAAAAATAAAAATACATAATGAAATTATTAAGTGCTTTTTCGAAATACTTTCCGAGTTTATATTTTCCCAACCTCATCCAATTTAAATGCAACACATTCGATTCATTAATATTTTCAATCCTTCAATTCAAGATCTTATAGCGACACCCTTTACATAATTTATAATCTTAAAAAGTATTTCAATTTTGGAATTACTTTCATGAGAAAGATATTATAATATCAAAAAATGATTTTATCTTTCAGCTTTTCTCTTGATACATTATTCAATTTAAAATTTTTATTAACCTTTTTTTTTTTTTGGCTTCCACAGGTAGCACATCATATTAAGGTATATGTATTATACATTCCAATTTACCACAAACCAATTGTGTTTTTGTAATATCCCGAAAATTTCTACAAATTAAGGTAAGTAACGAAGTTGTTATTTTGAAAGAATTACTTGAATATCATTGTAAGATTACTTGAAGATTGTTATTGAATTGACGCTAAAGAAAGATCTTGGTTGATAATTGTCATAAACTAAAGTATAATGACTAAATTGACATGAATTGAAGAGCGTGAACTTGATTGAAAGATAATGCAAGGGGAAGGACTTCTTGGGCAATTTCCTGACAAGTGTGCGGCGTCACATCGCGCCACTTGTCACGAGGTGATTTGCGCCACTTATCATGATATGATTGGCGCCACTTGTCACGTTGTGATTTGCGGAACTCAAAAGTTATTAAAATTAGCTAAATCCTAACTATTATATATAGGAAGTTAATAGTTTCATATTTCTTTCAAACCATTTTCCCTTTTCTCTCCCGAACCCCAAAATTCGTCCAAAATGGTCTAGGGAAGGAGACAACAGATAAAAACCCGCCAAAATACCTATTTGTCCTTTGAAAAGAGTCCCTTACCATATATGGAAGGATTATAGCTTGAAAGATAGCTTTAATAGAGGAATATCAAGGCTCTAAGGGTACTTTTTCATGTGGATTATTCGAAGAATATTTGAGGTGGGTAACCTAATACTTTGATTCCTTTTCTACATGCATAAAGTTTTGATAAGATAAGTGTGTATTTGATTGATGATTTTGATGAGACAAATATGGATTTGAATGCATTATTATTGAAAGAAAGATTTGTTTATTACATTTGTATCGCTAGTTAATGCTCTACCCGTTTTGAATTGCTTTGTGATTGTATGGCCTTAGCCATTCTGAATTGTTTCCTGCACTATGACCTATTCAATGA